>JAANSN010000001.1:0-277989 GCA_036850665.1 Dicranocentrus wangi | reverse complement strand
ATAATAAATACCTAACAGCTGACCATCCCAGTAAATAAACAGGTGACTTCCGAAACCTTTCGAAAAATGTTGACAGGGCGGAGGAGATAAAATAACACAAAAAAGGTTAATAAAAACCGGTGAGGATTAGATTCCACAATGTAGTGCAGTAATAATTATGAATTGATTTAAGGAAATGTCAAACAAATGGACTCTCATTTGCTATATTAATCTCTCTCTCGGTCTCGGTGTACATTAGTACATTGTATTGCACATGAATTGAATGACAAGAAAGAATGTGTATAGTATGAATCCTTCCTTATGTCGACGTGGCTCAAGTTGAGTGCACGCACAGTAAGTATGTAGTAGAACAAATAGATACCAAAAAAAGGACGGCGAGAGAGAAGAGAGAACTCGCAATCAGATTCAGGTGGATACTAAATAAAAAAGGACGTACATATTATCATCGTGGTTTTATTAGAAGCCACTAATTCACACATTCGTATGTATGGGGAGACTTGGGATTATCCGAGTCCATATTATGATGTACATGTACAGTACAAACAAATAATATTATTCTGTTGAGGAAAAATGATATTGATGATGATGATATGAGGATGATTGATTTGATGGGGACTGGGGATGTGTGATGGATGTATACGTTAATGTGCGTAGGAATAGGAATTGATGATGAGACGAGTGATTTGATTATTTTTTTTAAATTGGGATAAAGAGATAATATTAGAATATAGCACTTTATTTACACGAATGTTTTATTGGTAATGGGGACAATGGGAATTGGGAAATTGGGAATAATGATGGGATTATGCTTGTCGGAAGTTCGGAAGAGGTGTCATATATTTGGTTGGCTTTCATTGCGTCGTTTAGTATTTGCTATGCCTTGAGGGATCATGAATGAATCATGAACGTTAAAAAACTGAAAGTTGTTGTGAAAGGTATATTTAGTGTAGGCACAGCTTATCACAATTAACAATTATCAAAAAGCTCGAGCTCTGTGCAAATTCTCTCATCCGAAATTCAAAAGATGTCTTTGATGGCTTATTGTTTTATTTAAGTTTGTATCCTCACTCATCAACACGCTTCAATTAGGTATGCAGATGCAGTTTTGCAGTTAAGGATATTGACAGTAATTTTATTAGTTTACGAGTATCAACTCCAACGTCACTTTCTTGGGAATTAATTCCATAAAAGTAATGACAACCTCCATTTCCAAAAAAAAAAATGAGTTTTTTGTCACAAAATGTATTTGATTTAAAAGCTCTCTGCGTGAGAGTATGTTTGATCTAAACGCAGTTAGTTTGGTTGTAATGATCCCGCATGTCATAATCAAATACATAGATTTGTTTCATGATGTTTGCGGTAGAGTTCTAGTCTGAATTGAAGCCAAAACTGATTTCACATTGTATACTGTAATATTACCAAATGGATGGCATGTCGCTGTCTTTGTCTAAACTAAAAAAATCCCTTCAATTTTATTTCAATTCCTGAAGTAAACTATTCATTCACGCCATGCACTCGCTTTTCCAGGAATCAGCAGACAGAAATATCGCATTGTTACATTTTTCTCATTCATTTTCATTTGACGTTTCATACAATACCTGACTGGTATGCACTTCTTGAGTACATTTTTAATGTTTTAAAAATGGTTCATAAGGCCTCTGCCCTCTGGACTAGGTCATAAGTCATAATATCCTTCTTCGTTAATATCCTTAATATTCTTACTTATCCTCACTCATTGTAATAATATTATAATGATTTATGGATTCCGTTTTTGCTAATTAATTACCTTTTGCCTTGTACATATTTTACTTGCCTTTTGTGTACATATATTTTTTTTTACTATTTTTACTATTTTTGATACCCTTCTCGTCAGAGACATACATAACATAACCCAAGCAAATGTACAGATCCCATCATATCATAACACATCCGTAACATACCATAACAAACACAAAAGCTGTACAGTTGCAGTAGTCGTACGTAGTGCACATATGCGAGTAAATATCAACACAACACGTGTGGGAAAATCAACATTGGTTGGACTGATCCATTCACATTCGATTCGCAGTTCGCAGCTCAAAAACGATAACAAAATGTAGTCGTCGAGTCAAGAAGATTCGAAAAAGAAAAAACCCAGGATCAAAATGTGTTAAAACATTTATAAAAAAAAATATGCATATTTGTAAAATCTTGTGACGAAAAATTTTAGTCTCCTAAAAATCCTCTTTTTTTTACTTTATTTCACACACTTTCCTTTAAAACAAAGTTTTAATCCCCAAAGTTTTATTTTTATTTTGTTTTTTTTTACTTTTTTGATAGTTTGACGTGATGAGATGAGATTTTTATATTTTTTTATAGAAGTTGTATTTGTATAATATCCTTGAATTGAGAAGTGTGATTTCCAATTTTTGGAATCGCTTTATTGGATATAGTTAGGTAGGTAGGAAGGTATTTTTTTTAGCAATTTGGCTTCATTATGCCACAAAACTGATGATCTGATGAGTTTGCTGGGTTTTAGTGTTGTTGAGCGTACAGATATTTACAATTTAGGTGGGGAAAAGGTGATCTTACGAGTTTCAATATATACCTCAAGTTTTCAGTAGCGTTATTATTGAGCGAGTCTGTGAGCATTTGTTTTAGAACCAAGAAATAATGTCCATTTAGACAAATGAGGTAAGTCATTCATAAGTCTAAAATGTCCTTAAACTTGATTGAATTTGGGAAGCTTGTTATTAGTTTGTATGAATGGATTTTCACAATGGGTATGGGTATCCCTCCGATCCCTCGTTTGTTACGATTAGGAGATGTGAATATTTGACGGTTTAATTAAATAGGTTTTCTCATTTTCTTTCATTAGCGGGTTGTATCAAGTAATGAGGGATGTTTTAATTTTGTTATTTCAGATTTGCAGTACAATTGGATTTGGGGTGAGGAACTCCTTGAGCGAAACCTTTTTACTATATATCTTTCACCTGTTTCTATATGATGCTCATGTTGATCTGGGTTTCAACTTTAGAGGTCTGTAAGTCTGTACATACTCTATAGAGTAGATAATTTCTAATAAGCTTGAACCCAAAAAAAGTATTTGAATAAACTTGTAATTATATAATTTCTTGGCTTTAGAATCGAATGGTTAAATCTTCAATGCTTTTGAGCTATCACAAACCGAAGCGCCTAAATTGGAATACCCTATTGCCACAATTCGTACCTGAAAATGGTGTGTGAAAAGCTGGGGAGTGTTATACTGAGAAAGAAAATCATCTAGAACAAAATGCAACTGCCAGTTCTTTGTATATATTGTCTCTCGTAAGTTAGCACTAATTAAACTTCTCTGTCTGTAATCCATGCTCTAGCTCGAGTTATTGGCATCGGGTTGTATACAATAGGATTGAAAGAAGAGAATTTAAGTTGGATTGTACGGTACATTAAAAAGTTGGCTTGTACTTCCATGTCGAGTTTCAGAATGTGGAAAGTAGTGAACTTGACAATTATCCCAAAAAGACATTGTCGCTTGAAAATAACGTGATGGAAAAGACAAGCAAGGCTTCACATGGCTCCAAGAAAAGACGTCGTGCAAGAACAGGTAGGCCGATTACTTTGTGAATTATAGTAGAAGTATGAATAGTCGAGTTGGAACTAATCGTGTAAACATTGGTTGGGGAATGTTTCTATTTTAAAAAAGCGGAAAAGACTTTGGAGCAAAGAGAAGATGAATTACCGTGGGAAGTGCCACTTCCCCTGGATCCTACCTTTCTTCCTACATCTTTGTACAAAACCTGTTTCGCATCACCAATTTTGCTTTCAGCTGCCAATTTCCAGACTGCATTGGAGCCTTACTATACCGTGGGAGACGCTAGCTCTTTCTTTCAACCTTATCTCAACAGTACAAGAATGGATAACAAACGAGGATCAGGCTCAGCCTTTGCTTCTAATCCCGTGAAGCAACATAGTCTTGCGAATTCGCGTGAAGCCTCCAGTAGTTGCCCCACAATTGCGGCTCAGGATACATCATTGTATACAGGAAAGGGAGAATATAGTGGAAAAAATTTACCTCCGATTGGTGTTTTTTGGGACATAGAGAATTGTTCGGTAAGGTGTGGTTTTGAACTAGTTACGTGTACTTACGTCTACTAATATGACAAGACAAATCTATTTTAGTCTATATATTACCTTATTTAAGGTGCCTAAAGGCCGTTCTGCGTTAGTAGCCGTACAAAGAATACGAGAGAGATTCTTTGTAGGTCACCTAGAAGCTGAGTTTGTATGTGTGTGTGACATAAGAAAAGAAGCACCAACAGTGATACAAGAATTGAACGATGCTCAGGTTTCCGTAGTTCATGTGTCAGGAAACTCGAAGAATGCAGCGGACGATAAGCTGCGACAAGCAATGAGGCGCTTTGCGGATATAAGTTGTTCAAACCCTCTAAATTCTTCATGGACTCACCCAGCGACAATTGTATTGATCTCAGGAGACATCAATTTTGCAACGGATCTTTCAGATTTACGCTATAGGTCAGACTCTTGTGCATGTTAATTATTATGCATATTATTTCTTTGTTTCGCGAATTCTGTAAACGGTCTATTTTTCCTTTATTGCTGATAGGAAACGATTGTATGTGATTCTACTCCATAATAAACATGCTGCAGACGCGCTTCTGTTATGTGCCCATGAGCAGTATGAATTTCATACCGTTCTGACTGGTTTACCTTTTCGATCTGGATATAGGGAATATGCGGAAAGGGAAAACTACAACCATTCTAGTACGGGTCATACTGCTTCCTATATCTTATTTGTCTATTCAGGAGGAAACAATTTCAATATTAAAACTATGTTTGTTCTTATAGTTCCTCTCAAAGGTGGGCTTCCTCGTGTGGATGTATTAGTGACTGATTTACCCGTGTGTAATAACTTCAAAACGCAAAATTTTATTAGGAACAGACTACGGAAGTTAAGCGAAAATTGTGGAGGAAAAGTCATGTCTGTTCGTGGACAATGGGCTTTGATAAGATTCCCAAACTATGAAGCTGCCCTAAGGTTAGAAAAACAGTTGATTGAAATGAATTGATTTTCTACCAATATACCAGTTAAGTTTGTGACTGACAAATCGCATGAGTTGAGTGTATGCAAATTATGTAAACGACAAGATTTGCTCTTAGTCCTCTTTACATACTGATTAAGCTGTGATATTAGGCTTCGATTCAACTTGATCACTGGCAGTCTTGCTACAAATAATGCTAATTCTAACGCAATAATTATTCAAAATCATTTGGCTTAAGCCGTCATGTTGAGTGTTGTTATTGGAATGGAACCCCAGCGTGTCACTTCTGCTAACAGTTACTTTAAACTACGAAAGGAAGCGTATCTATTAAAGGAAATTAGGTTTTAGGTACTCCGATAGGCAGATAAAGTACATTTACATAGGAATTTATATTCTGGATGCGCTTTTCGTACCTTCAAACTGATAACATTGTTTTGTTCTCTTATCTCTTCGCCAGTCGTTTGCCTGTTTTCGGTGGAACTAGGAGCGTTATATTTCAGCTCTTGGATTTCAAGTATTTTTACCGGTGTTGATAAAATCATAGTTAAATTTACTCAATTTTAAGTTGCTTGCTAATTTTGTTAAGTATATATGGAGTTGATAGAAAACTTGGTTCGAGATACGTATTACAAGAGTTGTTGTGTAGTGTTTTCTTTCGAGTATATTGTTGGGAGAGTTCGCTTTTGAAACCTTTTCCAAGGCAGGCATTTAAATAATTTACCTGTTCCTCATGTGCCATAGCGTGAAACCTACAAAAATTGTCACAAGTGAACTGTAAACTAATTATATTAATTTTGTACAGGGCTTCAAAACGAATGAATGGAGAAGACGTGCTAGGAAATAAGATTCGTGCAGTCTGCTGTCCTCAAATGGAGTTTAACCATACCACCAGTTATCAGGCGAGTAATGTTCATGAAGAGTGCGTTAACGAGGATTTCATGATGCCAGCGGGCAAAACGCAAGGAGTGTTTAGTGCTTCAACTTGGAAGCCAACTTGGAGGAGACCGAGTGAGTCTTTTCGTCAAAATTTTCGGCATTCGGCGGATGCTAATAAATACCCCATTACATCCGGTACTGGACAATCTAATTCGTCTTCCCCGAATGAAACTAGCAGAGATGGATCTCCAAGTGTTCTGGTAAGTAGTTTTCACATTTAGTGTCCCAGGACCACCTTTGTTTAAATTGCAATGCATTAGTATTGGAAGTGATTCAGTGGTATTCGCCGGCGTTTGATGTACATGTCGGTTGTATTGTCGGTTTATTCATTCTTTCATTTTGTTTATTGTTATGCAAATTACAGAAATCGCACAACCTTCCTTCTGTCTCCGTCCACGCTCAGCTCAACAATTCGGCTCAATATCAACCATCACATGTTAATATCACTACAGCGAGTCCTTCATTTGCATTTCATCAGAATTTGTATCCCATGGATGGCGGAGTGAATATGCGTCAAGAGTGTCAAACACCTCCACAAATTGGCACAGAAATGACTGGAGCTCTTAGGTTATACTCAACTTTGCCACCATCAAACAGTCGGATGAATCAATCTTTTGCTAATAATCACCATATGAAGTTGGAAACCTTGAATAAGCCATCACCTGTGGGTAACGGACCTCTTGTAACTACCTTAACACCAATGCCTTCTACAGTAATGGATAACCAATTAGTTGGAGCCACAGCAATGACTGGACATGTGGGCAACTATTCAAAATTTCGGCAGAATGATGGAGGTGAGAATTAAAATAGCGGTTGTCTTGTGAGACTTGCATAATTTTCAGCACGCTAATAATCGATTTTCTTTCTTTGGTAGATTCTTTTGATTTAAATGTTACGAATATTGACCCTGCACTTGGAGACTGGAAAAGTATTCGTGCTGCTTTAATGACTGCGTTTTCAGATCATGTAAATGTCAAAGGAATCTGGGTATATAATTCCAATGATGGATCCACAAGTGCGATTGTCAGACTTAGTAACAAGGAGGAGGCTCATTATGCAGTTGCCCAATTACACCGTCGGAAAATTGGGACCAAGCGTATTTTTATTTCTTTCGACCAAGGTTAGATTTTCTTTCATGATTTGCCAGAATGCAGAATGTCTTCCGGCAATATATAATTTAATAATTACTGTTTGCGACTACTACCGATTCGTTCTTAGGGAACTCTGTCGATCATGAGACTCTCAAGAAAGAAGTTGCTTCGTTGTTAAAAGATGTTCCAAATCACTCGCTCCCACTGTTTAAGTTTAGAGAGATGTTTGAAAAGCGATATAAACGTTCTGTGTCATCCTCGGATCTGTATCGCATGAAAGATGTTGTGATAATATCTGAAAATGCCACAAACGGCAGTGGAATGTCTACTCCTTCGTCTGGGAGAAATATTTGTTTAACGATGGATTGGCAATGCAAAGTAATATATCAGCAGTCATATAAATATTTCGCTGTTTGGTTGAATTGAAATGACCAAGATGAAAAACTAATCTACCTTACGTTTACAACAGGATGGCAAGGGGTTAGATCTGTATTGTAAATTGCATCCTCCGAGGGGAAAAGCTGAAAAATTGCGAATGGGATGGGCTGAGAAAGAAGCTGAAGTCATGCTACCGAATGTGATAGTAGAGAACAAAGTTCTTGGAACACGAGTTCACTCATTACTCCAAACACATGATGGCGCAATTCCGTTAATTAGGTGAATCCTTGTTTCAAACTGGCTTGAGTTTGATACAATTGGTTTTTACTAATAGATTGCTTGTGTTTACGTTTTATACCTATAGCTTCCTCGATTGCTACGAATCCGAGTTCGACGATCTGGAACGTGCAACAGAGGGCCGAGGTGTCCCGTTGGAACATTTACTCTCTTGTATACATGGTGTTGAGATTGTATTTGCTGAGAATGGAATGAAGCGTGTTCAATGGCATGAGAAAAAAGACAATGATCACGGTAAATTTGCAGTAGTTATAGATTATTATTGCCACCACATATTTGTTTTATCGGAATATATTTGTTAAAAGTCAATATTTTGTGCCTTTAGGTATGATAAATCAGCCGTTGGCAACTCAGTTGGCGCAGTTTGGAAGAGAGCTGATAGACTTGTTGAAAACATTCCCTAAGTGCACATTACCCTTCGCACGACTGATTCCAGGCTATCATGCTCATTTTGGGAGGTGATACTTAATACATTTTAAACTCACAGCGTATTAAAGTAAAGTAGGGATATTTTACTAACAATGATCTAATGTTTCTTTCAGACAATGCAGAGTTGCCGATTATGGCCATTTCAGTCTTTCAGCCCTACTTCAGACTTTGCCACACATTGTTCAAATTATGGGTGCTGCACAAAACCGAGTTTTAACGTTGTCACACCGAGCTCAAGTATGCCAAGAAGTCAAGCAAAAATGATGGTGCATACGAGTTGCAAAATAATCACTACTGAACTATTGATTTTATAGATGAAACGATTTGCAACTGATATGCTACGAGTTTTGAAGTCACAAGGTGGGCCCAAGAAGCAGATCCGCATGGAAGATTTTCCAGTTGCATTTACAAATGTATTTCCGCAACGCCAGTTTCATCCGGAAGATTACGGTTTGTGCTTTTTTTCTGACCTTGTCACCGAGGTTGTTGAGAATTCAACTTTGGTTGCATTAATCAAAGATGAAGATGGGAACTCCATGTTGGCTGTGCCGAAGCGGGAGCAAACTCCTCAAGAAATGCACAGGACTAGAATTTTTGCTACAGAGGTCGGCACAATTTATGATTAAACTATCTTCATGTATGTCGGTAAATGCTGTGCTGCGTTCTGTTTTGAACTATTTTTGCATTTTTTAGGTGGTCGAGCTATTGCGTCACTCCACAAGATGTGAATTGGAATTCTCCAAGTTCGTGCCGTACTACCATCATCATTTTCAAAGTAAGAGTGAAAGTCAATGTAGCAAAGCTATACGATATATTCAAAGCACTTCAGCGAAGTAAGCTTGTGACTGTTTTTTGTAATTCAATGTCATTATTGAATTGTAAATTATAGAACAATGCCGAGTCTCTGATTATGGATTCAACAAATTGGCGGAATTATTTGATGCTATAAGTGATACGATAATTATGATTAATCCAACTGCAAGTGAGTGTCCTACGGAAGATAAAATTATACGGCTGACTCCCAAGGAGCAAATCAAGGTAAATCTAACTAAATTCGAAAATAGGTTAAGTTACGTATTTAAAATGTACCTGTACTAAATAATATGACATGTCTGTGTTATCTCATCAGGTGGTAGGAGAGCAAGTGTGCAACATTATAGAAAAGCGCACAAGCAGTGGCAATGATACTATGGTTGAAGAGCTAGTTGACTGCTTCCTGGATGAGCATGGATTCTTAATTCGTCCCGAGCTATGTGGCGCAGAAACCGTAGAAGATTTAGTGTTTAACAAACTGGGAAATTTCGTGAAGGTTGTATGACTTTTATATGGTCAAACTTGTTTTCTGCCTGTGATTGCATATGGACGTAAAACATGATTTTGATATGATGTAGGTGGAGAACGAAAGAATCCTGCCAGTGGACCGTCTTCAGATCGAAGATATAGCTCAAAAGGCAGAGGTTATACTGCAGGAATCTCCAGACTATACAATGGACTTGGATGAGTTGGTTTCTGTATTGAACACGAAATGCGAGTTTACTGTAGATGAAAACACAGTTGAGAAGGATTTAAGTCATGTCTTATTCGTTACACTTATCAACGAAACTGGCAAGCGCGTAGTAAGTTTAACTCCGTTGAGGGTGTTTGCGTTTGAGATGACTCGGCTTTTGGAATCACATAGTGGATCTTTGCCTTTGTCCAACTTAGAAAATGCATACTTGCAGAAGTACGTTTCCATTACTTTACGTCACGTAATTATCATGACTTTGTTTCGAGAACGAAGAAGGAGAATTTTGTTTGGGGTTATGAAAACGTTCTTTGTTGTGTAGATTTGGACATCCACTTCGACCTGCACAGTTGGGCTATCCGTCAGTTCTTCCAATGTTGCAGGCCATCCTGGACGTTGTGTCACTACGAGGAAAGCACAGAACAAAGAAGATTATTGTGTTAAATTCAGCAAAAGGTCTTTTTGAATCCATGTCTGACGATAGCAGTTGTAGCGTTGGGAAGCAAACTCCTCGAGCTTCTTCTGATTATTGGAAGAATCGAGAAGGTCGGTCGTATAGTGCAGGAGGAACCTGCTCAAAGTACACGAAATATAACGAATGGACGAACTCTCCCAAACGTAGATCCGCGCCTCCTCCACCTCTGTTTTCTCCACTTGGTTCTCCAGCATTCGCACCGAGAACAACTGATGCTAATGTGTTTACTTTTGATCGGCCCACTCCCTTAAGTCCACCAGTATGTACCATTTACTATTGCTCAACGATTAGAATTTAGGTCGAGCGATATTATTTATAATTTGTGTAACCGAAACCATTTAATTTGCTGAAGGTATACGATGTATGGATGCAAGACTCTGTTGCCCCTGGGTCACCACCAATGTCTCCGCCTGTTGTATGGACATGCCATCCTATTTTCTATCCTTCTTCTCCTCCTCCTCCAGGAGGTCCTGGAAATATTTTGGTATGCTTGAAAGTTTTAATAAATGTACGTGTTAGCACAGAGCCGATGTTTGACTAATTTAAGTAGTATCAACAGGTTCCTTCTCCGTATGTTGCGCCTCCACCATGGAGTCCTCCGCCAGTGAATTCAAATTATGATCGTATGGCTCCACCTCCACAACAGTCCATGCTCGGGAACGAGTTTTTGTTTGGTATGCGTTTACTCAAGAAACACGATTCAATAAAAGGTGCAAATAATGAGTTTATACTAACTTTGTTTTTCGTATTTAGGTCAGAACAGGCTAGCTGCAACTTTTGAAAGACTAACTGTGGACACAGGAACCGAGGCGTAGTATGGATATCGTTTTTAAGCACCTCACTTGAATATACGAATTTTGATACGAGCCTATCAAAGCTATAATCCACAATATTATTTTCTAATGCAGATTCATGTATTTTGAAAATAGCTCAAACTGGTCATACAAGGTGATACTTCTACTTTTCAAATTTCACACGACCATTCGAGAGCATGTTTTATTTTTATCAAGCATCCCGTTGATGACTTACTTTAATTAATCACTTAAGTTGCGATAAAGAATTTTCATATAGTTTTAATAGTGGTTTGTATATGAAAAAAATAAATATTTGTTTTCAATAATGTTCGTAATGCATCGGATGCATTTAAGAATAAATTTCATGTATCAACTAGAATATATTATCCTTAGCATTTGGTAGTTAATAAGGGATTATGCATTGTTATAAAAAGTGAAATTTCCAAGCTGTACTCCTCTGTTTAACTACAGCATTTTCATACGTGGTTTTTATGTGAAACTTTGTTTGGTAAAATTTGGATTTATATATCATTTTGTAGTAAATAGTGTAACGGTAAATTCTGAATCTAGTTTGAACTTTAGTAATAAACATTATTTTATAAACAAGCGCATCCTTGCTTCTTTTTAATCAGTTCGTTTATTTACATTAAAACAAATTTAACAATATACAAAAAACACAACTTTCACAAACTCAAAATCAACAAATAGTCAATAATTTACATTCAGGCGTTGTAGGCAATTTCAGTGAGCTTATGATGCTCTTAAATATTAACTAATTTTAAACAATTTACTGAACTACTGAACTATATGTATTTATAATACCTACATGATTTGTGGGAGTGGGGCTACATTAATAGGCAGGAATAAATAACACAACACTTATCAGTTCTCTAAATAATGGGTAACATAGCCATCGTTTCCAACCACATTAGAGAATTTCGTACCAAAAGCTTGCATTTGCATGGAATATTTTCAATACTGTATACTGATCAATACTATGATGATATGCCTTACTATTAGTGGACACGAAATCTCAACGATCTAGATACAGTTCTATACTGCAGCCATAGCCAGCCACACAAGGTGTACTAGTAGTTTCTCGCTTTTCCCAAGTGTGGAACAATATTATTATTATTATTATTGCATTGTCAAAATATCTACCATATAATTACTTGTCCGCTTGTTTCTCTATAAAAAGTACAAAAAGTTGGCACTGGTCTTCCCACACATTATATAACTTTGTGAACATAAAATTAATAACTGTCCTTAGTTAACATATATATATCATACTACAAAATTCTACTACCTACTTTTTTGTATAACACAATTACCTAGCTTGCTATTTTAAAAGTATAATATCAACGTAAACCTTTTAAAACAAGCTTACTTGGAACAGCGTAAGTATTTACAATATTTATACAAGTAGACTACTAAATTAACATCAAAGACAAAGATGAGACTTTTCCTGAGACTTAATTTGTCTACAAAAGTACGAGGCATTGTCTACAAAGAAAAAGTCATGTTCTTGTGTTGTGCTATATAATTACATAAAAATAATTAATGGACCGGTTAAACCACTATATCATATTGTAATACGACAAAGTAATATAAACTTTTGTTGGGGCAGATAAAATGTCGCAAATATATGTCTGAATAATCTGGATTTTTTTTGCGGAATGTATTAAGACATTTTTTTTTCTTCAATTGATAGGTACACTTGCATGTAAAATCCTGACTAGATAAAATTATACAAATCTCATCAAACCTGTGTCGTCGTATAACAAGAAGTAGTATATTTCCATGAAGAGCTATACAAATACAATAGAAATATATATAAACCATGAATTATAAACCTTAGAAAGTATGTTTGCCAATTGGGAAATTCACTTTGAGCAAATCCACACATGAAATATAAAAAAATCAAAAACTTTTCCCTGCTCCAAAAAAAACGATAGTATAAATTGATATTGGAGAATACGAGAAGCAAATTCAGAGATTAATTAAAAGAACTATATCTCAAACTTATTTCTACTAAAACTAAAAGGGGGCGCATAAAATAATATAATATAATAAAATTGTTGATAAATACAACTAAAAATGCGTCAGTCAGTTTTTGAGTTGAGGCTTTTTGTCCACAATACCACGTGTACAGAAGATGTATTATGTCGTCTTTGCATAATCTTATTTAAAAACTGCCCTGACTCCCATTCGGAAATAGTCCCATACTTTGTTAACAAAATACTGCTTAAAGCAATACACGCCATGATGAGGATCATTTGCATTTGTGAATGCGTATACCACTCTGTTCCCAAAGTCATAAACTTTGCTCCCAGTCTCCGGGAAATGTTGTGGTCCGATGAAAATGTCGACGATTCCTGTTCCTGGGTCAGGGTCTTCTGTTAGAATGTCATTAGGATTATGGCGGTTTTGTGATGACGTTCCCGAGTATCTGAGCAAAGAGACCATATATGAGTACGGTTCTCAAATTAATGTATCTAGATAATAGTTTTATAGACAATTGCTTTGTCTTACCGTTTAAAATCATCTCGTCTTCTGTTGAGTAACCTCCCATAGCCTGGATCTCCAGGCACAACTCCAAACGTTGAAATAAAGAAGGGCTTGGCTGCATTGGCAATCACATCGACAATGTCGTTACTCTCGGTGCTATCAGCGCTGGGCACCTTCGTCCCTATCTTATCTTTATCATCAATGGGTTTTGGATTATTGGAAGGCCTTGGTGGTCTTCCGGGTTTGCTTTGAAAGATGTGACCAATGTAACTAGAAATCATTTGTTGGACCATGCTTGCAATGATATCTGACGCCCCACCTCCACCACCTCCACCGGACGGTGGCCTTGGCTTATTCACAGGTTTCTCATTTGTGGAGCTCATTACAGGCTCGTCAAGCTCAGCAGAGTTCTCTTCGAGTTCCTCGCTATCATTAATGGGATTCTTTTTGCTCGGAGGTCTTTTGTTACTGGGGCTGTTGTTACTTCCCCAGTTGTCTTCAGGTTCTGGTCTTGGCCTTGAAGGTGGTGGTGAAGAAGGCGCATTGGGGTTTGGAGGGGTTAAAAACGAAGTAACAATGGAATTAACCATGCTATGAATGGCTGGATTGTTTGCAACTTGAGAGACGAGGGGAAGCGCAGTTTGCATCAAGTTTGTCACTTTGTCACCATCATTATTGCCCCCAGGTTGGAGCGCACTTGAGAGCAGGATGTTTGCAAGATTAAGCATGTTTCCAGCTGAAGGCCCATCCTTTGGAGTTGTAGCCTGCTTTCTCTGTGGTTGTGGGGGAGGAAGAGGGGGTGGCGGTGGTCCAAGGGGTCCTCGTTGCGTTCCCGTTGTTGGCACAGATTGCGTTACAACGACACGTTTGTTGTTGTCTTCGATAGTTTCTTCCCCTCCGGGATGTCTTCGAGGGCGGGCCATTTCAGCTAGGTTCGCATGATTACTATTATTCTCCTGATGACTCCTTCTCACAGGGCTGCTTTGTTGGTATGCATCCATCGCGTATGGAACATTGTTCCGGTACACTTTTGGGAATGCATTGGAACTGGTAAATCGCTCATAATTGTTGTTTCTATTCTCTGGATGCGTGGGTACAAACGAGCTTTGTCTATTACTAGCGCCACTTGCGCCACTCCCGTAGTTTGGCTGGATTGTCTGCAGCGGAACGAACTGGCTTTGGTTAGACCTCGTGCTATCTGGAGTAGCAACAGGTGTGGGGGCTGCAGTCGTTTGGTAATGGGCAGGATTGGGTACTGGGTTTGTTTCATAGACTGGAGGGAGCGGAACGGTTCTCGACTGTGGCTTCACCCGTCTAATAGGATTTCTTCGGACAGATCTGCCCCCTGTGCTACTTCGTCCTGTGCTCTGTCCGGGTTGAGCATCGTAGCTCCGTGAAACACTCACCCCCCTCCGGACTCTCCTATTGCCAGGGATTCTGGAGTGATCATACTGCTCATAGCCACCAAAACTATTTCCAGGAAGCTGGGGAATTTGAGAAATGTAGTTGTTCATATCCGACAAGTTTGTTTCGTAAGGGAGTGGGGATGGGAGGGGCTGCGGAGATTGGGGTTGCTGTGGAAGACGAGCTCCAATGGAGGGTAGTGGATGATCCGCTGCAAAGACCCGATTGATCGTATTCGACACAGCAGTCATTAGTCCACCGTCTTCTTTCACGTTGTACATGGAATACTCGAGATAGCAATAGCCAAGACTGAATTCCCTGGGCCACTTGATGTACCGATCTTGATAATGTGTGAGCCATCCTCCGTGGTTAATTCTTTCAAGGAGCTGTACTGCAGTGGTTTCCGGCAAAACGGAGCGCACCCCTTCAAAGATTTCCCCATAGCCTAAGCCTTCCATCAGAGTCTCAAAGAACTTCAAAGCTTCAGACATGACAGTTGCGTTTAGCGGTTTCGACACTGGAGGTTTCGGGGTAGTGTACGGATTTATCGTTTCGCTACTAGTTTCCTCGTCGGTAGGCTCCTTGGGATCATCATCACTGCTCTCCTTTTCCTCTTCCTTGTCAGACGTCTCGGGGGCTTCGGTTTCATCTTCGCCATCATCCGACGTGGTGTGTGTTACAGAGGTTGTGGATACTTTGTTGCTACTCGTTTCTCCAGACGATGGATCCGTCTCGTCGTCATCCTCTTCGTCTGGGCAGACATTGTTGGGACAACGTTTGATGACAATTAGCCTGGGTCTCCGTCCATTCCTCGCAGATTTGCTAGTTGAAGTCTCTTCTGGCTGATAATTTCGACATCTAAACGGAAATAATGAACAAGGTGATTAATTTCTTTTAATCATGAAGATTTTTTTTTAAATCCGAGCATTTCTTTTGTAGAGAGTTCATTAGTGAATCTGTGTGGTACCTTTTGGGCACATGTCCTTGACAGCACAGAGGCTCATGTAAGCTAACCCCGGCATAAATCCAATGCTCATCACACCACCTATAATAACCCCCGAGCCATTTGGGTTCCGTTAGCGCTACAGAACTTTCCTCCTCTTGTTCAGCGTTATTGTTGCTTCCATCAATCCCACCGTTCTGGGGTGAATTTCCAACTCGCTCTGAAGCCAAGTCGGACCTGGCCCCGTGAGAACTCGGCCCGACAAAGAATTTCCACTTGTTTTCATGATCCAGCTGAGCCAAAGTTTGTCTATTTGCTCCCTCGAAATTCCTTGGAGCAGGAACTTTCTGGGACTCGTTGAACCTCTGACAAGCGAGAGTTCGAGTTGCTGCAAGAACAACTGTTTGTACTAGTGGAGTATTTTCCTGATTTCCTGACATTGCTTGAATCAATTGTCGGCATATTGTGGCGCATGAAATTTTGTCATCGGATGCACTGCAGTTTGCTGTTACCGGCAAACCTGGAAATTGTAAATTGGCAGTGTAAATTAATTAATTAATTAGCAGTAGTCACCAGATCATCATGTAGTCAAAGAGGGCGGAAAGCGAATTCGATGGACTTCAAGTGAATGATAGTGATTGTAAAAAACGTGCCGTGGGTAATGACGCACAAGTTGTCACTTGTCAAGATAATGTAGGTAAATCTTAATGTAGGTAATGTAAGGAAGCTTGTTTTCAACGGGTTGAATGCAATGCATTGCATCCTGTTGACCTTGAACCTGACCTACCACACCGGATTGACGCAGATTGTTTACGCATGGTTTTCCTCTTGGGTTTTCCGATTTTCCCCCAACGGGATCTCTTTCATATTTGCTAATCCATCGACTAAAAGACATGTGCAGCAACCCCTTTACTAATGGTAAGTATTATGCTCAGCTCAGATTTAGGTTGAAATACGCCAGATGTATTTTGGGAGTATAGCGGGATCAGATTACAAGGGGAATGAACTTTCAAGGTTCTTCCTGGAATTTTGTCGTAATGACCTAACCACAAACCTCCAACAATATATAGAATAGATGTGTGCAATGGAATGGACCCAAACAGTTTTAGAAGATAAAAATGCATCTTTTTCTATCCCTAATGGGCAGTGTGTCAACACAATCCCCCTTTTTCCCTGAATCCCTTTCATGAACATAATGGGCGAGAGAGGGTTGTTTCTTTTTTTAACATCGTTTTTCTCCAGATCCTTATAACTTGTACATTCTCTTTTCATCCTTCCATTTATCGGCCTTGATAATAGGATAAAAAGAACTACAAATACGATCACGAGTTTCAACGAAAGGGAACCCTTGTCCTTCAACAAAAAGTTTCCACTCACCTGAAGTCATTCAGAAAGTTCAAAGAACTTTCAAGGATTTTAGGGTTGTGCTTCCTATTTTAGATTTTTAAGATACCCTTCAAGTGTACAGGCATCCTCCTTGAAATAAACTGTTTTCGAGGGAACAAAATGAGACCCTTTGGATTTCCCTTCAAACTCTATTTTTACAGGTCTTTGAACTCTTTTGCTTCTAGGAAGGGAACAAAATGTTCAATATATTTCACTTCTTGTAAATACTGATGCAATTTATGGCTCTCTTAGAGTGTCTTCACTTGTCCCTTCAGTCGTAGTTTTAGTTGGAATGAGTGCATCGACATGTATAAAAAATAAACACAAAAACAGTTCCAGTTCTAACAGCTTTTATCACTTACCGGCAAGTACTGGCTTGGCCTCTGGTGAAAATGTAAGGGGTCCAGAGCCCAGGAGAAACACTCCGCATTGGCATGTTGCACTGTCGCCCGTTCCTTCCCCATAAACAGGTATTGACAACAGCGTCGACATTGCAATTATTCCAAGAAACGACATCCTGGGAAGGCAAAGGGTCGAATTTGACCTTTTTCTCCTCATCTTGGAAATCTGAAGCACAAAACCCAATAAAGAGATTCTTTGAAATTTTACTCGCATTTCATAAAAGCATAATATATTTAGATCGGGATCGTGAAATCATGCACTATGTGATAGTCATCCTGTTTTTATCTGTATAATTCTCTGCTGTGGTATCACTTAAAGTATAAATACATGTCTTCTTTGTACAAGCAATCAAGAGACTGCAAAAATCCATACAATGAGTACAAATGGTCGTTCGTTTCACCATACGTCCGTCGCCAGTCTTCTTCACTCGCCATAATTTTTTCCTCTTTAACAAGCATAATTAAATCACCGCAATTTCGACAAACCACTAGTCGACAATTTCGACAGGTAATATATATATATAAACGTTTAGTTTAGGATGACAATGTGATATCGCGATATGTGAAGGCAAGCAAGGTTTTAGCCATAAGCGAAGAAAAAAACTGTAAATAAATGCTAGATGATGAGGTTGTTGACTGCTTCAAGGCGAATTCATATAGTCATAATGTTCAATGTTCAATTATTATTCTCATCTCCAACTCCAACTGCAGCACGCGTTTCATACAAGTTTTTTTTTACTGCTATGCAGTTTTACTGGTACTATCCTTTATTACCCTAGAACTTGAATTTGTTTTTTCTTCGTATCAGCGACCATGATGATGATGACCATGTATTTGCCGAGTCAATGCAAGCAAGAGACGGCGATTACTACTAAGAAATTATTGCGACTATATAAACGGTCAGTAAGTATAATATCGTCATCCGTCATCAATCATCATGATGAAACTGCATCGTCACCCAGTAAACACTAGAGACATGTTTTCACTCGTCACATTCGCATAATATCCATCGTCATGTTCATCCTCTCAGGCATCAGATACCAATTTACTAATAAATACCGGAACCAGAATGTACAGCTTTGCAATAAAGAGTTTTTAATTTAATGTTGTAAATTCGTTGGTTTTTTTTTACTTTTGTAGTTACAGCGAAACGAGAACTTTATGGATTTGAGGACGATATATACTATATGTCAGACATTGCACTAATAAAATGAAAAATTGAAGTTTTCTTTTTAAGTCTTGTGTACAAAATAAGAGAAAATTGGATTGGTGTGTGCATTCTTCGAAACGAAATCCTGTGTTAACTTTTGATTTCCAAGATAATAATATTTGGGGAGCGACAGGAGTCAATCGGACTGGATGACATGAATGTGTTTCTACGCCGTTCACTAAATTAAATTTCACACACTCCACGAAGTTTACGATAGATACCTGCAAGTTTACAAATGCAAATAGTGCAGCAATGCAATAAATGTGAAATGATATTGTAGTAAGAATCGAATATGAATCGCAACTATCATCACAAGCCTGTATACCTAATAAGATTGCCAATTGACACAGTTTTTTTAATCCGATGAAATTAGGAGCACAAATGTTTATTTCTCGCATATCTCAAGGAATTCTGTTCTACCTCCCTCCAACACACATGCTGACCAACAAAAGGATTCACGGAATGCATACAATCTATATATCGTTATGCATATGCATATGATGAAACAGAAACCATTTAAGATAATAAGCAAACATTTACTCTTAGTTTACTTTCATCATCATCAGATTGAAGAATCCGCCCAAACGGAAACGTTCAATTGAATATTATGTAGGATAGCAAAAGTAGTTTTACAACAACATTTCCATTTATTACCTACTGAACGAAACAGGCAGCGCAAGAAGGCCGAGAGATAAAAAGTCTCGGCAAGGGCAACTGGGCGACTTGAATCTATGCAAAAAAGCAGACGGTGTAATCAAAATTGCAAAAACTAGAATTGCACTTGATTGCTGGATTGTAGCTGTTTACGTTTACCTATGAGAAAATTTTCTTTCATTTTATGCAGTCCTCCAACCTGCTCTTCAAATGAAATGACAGGATACCGATATACCCTGAAAAAGTAGACTACTACTTACTTTCTTACTGTCACAATTCCCTTGTTATACAATGCATTGTTATTGCATACTACTATACTACTACTCCACTAATCTACATTCCGCTTGTTATATATCATTGTGTAAAAATAATGCATGCATAATCATGATACAATAGGGTATGATGTGCGATATGATGCGTCTCCCTCCGATTACTTCATTAATAACATTAACACACTTAAAACACAAAAAAAGCCTTACAACATTACCGTGCTTTTTCGTTGTCGTGTGTCGAGTCTCGTCAAAACGGCACATCTGCTCATTGTTAGTTGGCTTGATGGCTGGCATCAAGCGATATGATAATACAGAAGAAGGAGTCTTAAGATTAAGAAGAAAAAAAAGAAGCGATTTCAGGGCATTTTCCTTAACAGATAAACAGCTCACTCACTCAGTTGATTTCAGTTAGTGTGTCATTGTCATTGTGTTAACTCTTTTCTGGTGAGTGAGCATAGCATGACATCAATTGAATCGAAAAAGGAGACTCTAGTTGCATGACTGACACGCAACGCACAAAAAAAGTGTTTACCCTAACAAAGCATATATCACAATATCACTTCATCACACACGCTTCAGATCTTCTTCCTCCGATATTAACATAATATTTAAATCATGGGAAAGTTTGTAAAGAGCCGAGCGTCGGCCGATGATTGTGCCTTGTCGTTAAAAATAAGCTCGTACATCGCCAAAGTGCGGAAGGAGAAGTAAGAGATGGGAAATGCTGTGTTTTGTAATGAATTTGGAAGCTCAATTAGGAAATCCTTTCGGAAAGTCAGAGAAATTTTTTGTAAAAATTACGCACAATATGATAGGAGAACAGGCTCGTGTGGTGTTTGTCATTGAACTTGAGTACAAATGTACGCATTAGGAGGATGCTACATTTTGCTCTTTTGCTATCTGCGCGCTGTTGATATGTCAAGTTCGACGGGAGAAAATGTGCTGCTGCTACTACTACTTATCTAAACATGCAATGCGGAAATTCCCAAGACACACTTTCTAAAATGGAAATGCGGTTTTCCTTCACCAACCTCATCGTGGTTTTTTAAAATACCCTTTTATGAGGGAGGGAGGGAGGGGGCTTGTTGTGAATGAATACGAAACGGTAGTGGTATAGGATGAAGAAGAGTTCGTATACAGATGAAATTGTAGGCTCAAACATTGTGTATGCAATAATGAGTATGATGACTATGATGAGAGCAAGTTGAAAAGGATTTAACTTGGTTTTTGGCTTGCCACTACTTATTTATCCCTAGTGCTTGACTAATTGTATCTGGTTGTAATTTTTACGAGGGGTTGAAACATTTTTGTCATTTCTTTGGGATTTCGATGATGGGATACTTTCTGCCCTGTAGTTTTCATCAAAAAGATCCATATCTATAGCCAAGTACTATATATATATATACTATATATACTAAAATATATATATATATAATGGGATGCCTATCACTATTTATAACAACTCCATCAAATGTGTGCCTGGCTATGTAGGTAAAGATGTGTTTTTTTGATTCGTGAAAACATGCATAATCCACTAGCCCAAATAACAATTTCATTTTACAAGATCACTTCTTTTACACGAGAACCATTTTACTTGTAATCACAACAGGCGCACACAATAAGTACGCTTTATTCGGTGGGTTTTTGAGGGGGGGGGTTTAACGAGTGGATATTATGCGCACCCGTAGGATTATGCATATACGTGCATATAACTAATTGCGTATTGCATACATGTGTTTTACCTAATTACTGCGAAATTCTCGCCCAGTTAATGAAACGTTGGTTTGGTGAAAAGTATGATGGGATGGATGGGAAGATGAGGTTGCACATTTTTTTTGTTATGAGCAGGTGGGTTCACTATGAAAAGAATACAGGCACATATACACCAAGGAGAAGAAGAAGAAGACTCAAAAAAGTAATCAAGTTTCGTATCAGATCCTGCATGCTGAGTGACTGCTAAAAACTATCATGAGCAAGCAATTTGTTAAATTTTATAAAAGCAAGAAATTCACCTTAACACTCTATCCTTCCTTGTCTTGTGTATAGTGCATTATTATTCGCCGGCCAACTCTCCGCCGGTATAGTTTTATATATAGTAGAGTATATAATACCAGCGTAAAAAGACCTGTAACGGTAGTTTTGATGAATGAATTCAATCACTGCACTTTTACCTCATCATCCGCATCCAAAAAGTATGTGCATGAGCAAGCGATAATACATATTGACTAAATACTAAATAGTTATAATCAATGGGGGTATTTTCGTAATCCATCATGCATCCCTGCAAATTGGAAGTTTTGAAATTTTAATGGCTTTATATATACCTGTCAAGACATGTTTGAATTGAATCACATCTATAAAGCCCTTTTCCGAGGATGACTACTTAAAACTCTGCATCCTTTCCTCTGCATCCCCCTCTTCTTTTGCTACATTTGCATCTTGTGCAAAAGAAGGAGAAGAAGCACTTTTGCGAATATTGTTGAGCTGGGGGTGCTGATGATGCGCTGCCTGCGGATTGCTCGAAGCCGAAGCTAGTAGGTCGGTGGAGCAATGGCCTTTTAAAAGATGTGATTATGTTGAGCGCAAAACGCAACGATGATGATTCATTGATGGATTGTTGTATAAACAATATCTTGAAAAATAATTAGTCAGGCTTGCGCATTGTAACATGTGGACAGCCACTTGGCATGTACATTCCACACTGAATCGGAAATGCACCTACAAAAAAATAATGTCTCTCTTGTGATTATGTATTGTTAGTCCTCGTCGTTAGCACTTGAGGGAAAATAATAACAAAACACAAATTTATTAGAGATTACGACGACCGCAGACGAGACGAGACTGAAATAATGTGAAGAAGTTGGTTTGCTTGCTACACGAGTATCCCATTTATTTGGTTTGAAACATTGTGTATCATTTCACCCGTTGAATATTTAGGTCACGCAATTTACGAGAAAGAGAAAAAGTGCACCACCACACCTGACAAAAAAGCATAATAATATAATTCCGTTTCAGGAGGACAAAAAGAGAACTCTTGCTTTACCAAGAAATGGTGGTGGGCAAGGTGTGTGGTGAGAATTTTTTTTCTTCGAAAAAGTCGACCGATTTTCAATGAATACCTTGCAATAAAAGTGTCGAACATATCCCACCACTCACCAGAAAAAAAGCAATCCTGTGTGAGAAAAGGAATCCGACAGTGTTTCATTCATTGTCAATTTGGGAAATTACTACATGTTTAACAATTCATGTCCATACCTTTCAGAGGGGCTCTAACCAGCCGAACCCCTTTTCCTTATCGATGTTACGTCGACTTTTTCTAGTAAAAAAGTCAATCATGTTGTAACGGGACAGTTGGTGTCAACGTCAACTCTGTGCCTATTCGTGTATGCGACATGGTAATAAAACATTTGTAGTTAGTTATACGCTGCAATGCAACTCGCCCAACACACGGTTCACTTTGTCATTTCAGTGGCGACAAGACAAAAACTTTGTTTGAGAGCTTCTTCTTCACCTTCTTCTTCTTCTTCTTCTTGCCATTGTCATTTAGCAACAATGCATTTCTAAGTGGTAATACAGGTGATACACGTTTTTGGCCCGAATATCTTCACGAGCGAAGAAGCAGATGAAGGGTATATGAAGGAATAATAAGATGCGAGTGTGAAACCTCCAATGCAAATAAATACCTTGTGTGATTGTAATAAAATCTTTAGGTGCATCGGGATGCAAAATTTTCGTCCCCTCCCAGATGCAACACAAAAAATCTTGTATAGGTAAACATCTTGTTAATTGGGCATTTGGTATGAACCTTTCCATTCCTCCTGTATATCCTTTCTGCCCATTCAACGAATTTACGTACTCACGTGTAACAAATTGCATTGGCTTAATCTGCCGTTTGAATTTTCCAAAAATGTACAATCGCTAAACTTAAGTTCCTCCAATGCATTTGTGACTATACAGTTGATTCCGGGCTACAACAGATTTTTGAGCTACTATTTCTGCTTGTAGGTCGCCAGGAACCCTGTCTGTACCATTCCATTGTGCCTTGCCTGGGCATATTCGCATTGTCGACTGGGAACATTATTTCTTGTATTGGAAAAGAATGG
Source organism: Dicranocentrus wangi (assembly GCA_036850665.1). Taxonomy (NCBI): domain Eukaryota; kingdom Metazoa; phylum Arthropoda; class Collembola; order Entomobryomorpha; family Entomobryidae; genus Dicranocentrus; species Dicranocentrus wangi. The sequence continues at coordinate 254,165 of JAANSN010000001.1, read as the reverse complement.
TCTTCTGAATGATACCAGTAGTAATATACAAATAAATCATCTTCAATATCAAACGATCAGTTTTGATAAGATTAAACAAAGCCTTTCTCCGTTTAAAGATTGCCAACTATGCCTATGTTTGCTAACACACTGAAAACCTATCGCGACAGACACATCTACGCACACAGGCTATGAATTTAGAGTAAATCATAAATAAGAAGATTGTTAAGTTTCGTGCACAAACTGTGCCAAATAAGGTAAATCATAAAAATCTCGAATTCAATTCAGCCCTCTAATTCATTCATCATCATTTGTTAAAAAAAATAAGTTCACCTTCCTTAATACTGCTATTAATTTAATCAAGATGATATGCTTCGAAAATTGCCAAGAAAGTTTTTCCCCATTTCCCATTATGATCCGCAATAAGATGCTATCTCGTCGATTGCCCTGATACTGGTTTTTTTTTCAAAACTTTGACACGCTACCAAGCAAGGATAATTTGCAGTAATTATTGCTATCCTAATGGTCCGTCTTTTACTCTTGTGTGCACAACGTCGCACTTGTGACGATCCCTTCAGTCATCCACATCTTCATGAATAGTAATTCTCGTCATACACACACACAAACACACACGGCGTTTCGAAAAAAAAAGTTTAAAGCATCTACACCAGCGCAGTGGGTGCTTCACTTTTGAAAACGACAAAAAAACCTCAAAGGACGCTCATCCCCCCTTGATTACTGCATCACAGAATACTGGCCACGCAACCTCCTAAAAACGATAAATTCAGTGAGTGCAGAGGCAGTCACAATACTTGTGAAAATGAATAATCCACGTTTCAACTTTACGGATCTTTTTTCATGTTTTCTCTGCCACCTTGGATTTACAAGGCAAAACTCAGTTGAAGAAAACAAGAGCATCACAAAACGCTTTTTAAAAAAATCATGAAATCATATACATATCCAAATCCAAGGCCTAATCTCGATATGTGCCAGAACAATATCTAAACCTCTATATAGGTACATATATCAAAGTTACCCACATCTCTCACAAATCTGCACCTTCGCCTTCAAGCCATGTTCACTAATATTATGNTCTGCACCTTCGCCTTCAAGCCATGTTCACTAATATTATGCTACTGTACTAACTAATGGTTTACACTGTAAACGTGTAACTTATCATAATATATTGTGTTTCATTGTTATATTATGTGATTTATATACTGGGTATGCATGCATATGTATATATATCTCGTCGATGAACCCGTGGTTAAAATATATTGTGGACATATTATTCGCAAAAGTAGAAGGCAACAGGAATTTCGGGTTTCATTCACAACTGCAATCTTCATCTCGCGCAAATCATACGTTACAAGTACCTATGGCCCTAAGAAATACGAATTAAATCACGATTTTACTAGAGAAAAGGCCTCTAGCATGCTATAATCTACTTTGGTAGGCATATGTCATGTCAGTCAGTCAGTACTGCACCAAGCCAAACCTTAAGAGTTGATTATCACTTAATACTCCACTACTACATTATCATCCTACTGAACCTTGCATTATATATTTTTTCCTTTATTGATTGGGACAAAGTACGAAGCAATCCGAGAAATTATTGTGATTAACTCAATGAATCAGATACGACTGAACTGTCAATAATGGCCTTTTTCATCTTCCCTTTTCTGAACGTTATAATTTAACAGAGAGATTCAACACGGTTCTCAAAGTAGTTTTTTTCTCTCTCTCTCTCACTCTCTTCATATTTTACTGCAATTTTCTCCCCAAAAGAGATAATAAAACTGTAAAACTCATGACAAGAACCGCAAAATGAATTATTGTATACTCTAATTCTCAAATTCCATTTCGCTTTATGATGATGATAAATGTACGCTTGATTTTCATTGTGATAATATGAGTTTTATTATGTACCTTTGGTTCACATGATTCGATTGCTGCTACCAGATATAGACCAGAGATGAGTTACAGGGTTCTCCTATGTGCCAACCAACGCACAATAAATCCCAAAAACATTCATCAGGAAAACACTTCTTTTTAAAAAATCCCTAGTTTGGGGTATATGGGAGAATAAGTAGAGCTTTAATGGTGGTGGTGGTGGTGGTGATGTGGTGGCTCTCGAGAGCACGTACAACGATGGTGGTGAACAAATGTGTGTTTTATAAGGGAAAATGAATTTGTTTTCCCTGTGTGTATATATTTTCACTCCTGTGAGTTGAGTAGGAAGGATGAGGAATCAAATCGAAAATGAAAATGCCAGTAGATGAGTCGAAGATTATAATTTTTTAAACAATAATATATTCTCTGGCGTCTTCAATAAAAGAATCACATGTGTGTAGCAGCTCTTCATAGAGTTGATCTACTACTTCTAACTACAAAAGAAGGTACAATGCTCCTGCTTTGCAACCAATAAGTATAGGCACAGGTATATATTGAATATATCTGTGGATATGTGTATGCAACCACCACTATATTACTGACAATGAGCGAGTGTGAATCAAAGCGGATGTCCTTATGTGACCTTGATCTTGATTTTTTTCAAAGAGAGAGAAGACGCACCTCGTTTGTTTGCGTTAATCAAGGTTTCACAACAAGTGTTCCCATGTGCCAAGGAATATTCGTAAATTATGATCAAGTTTGTATACATACAACACAACTCATCATCATGTGCTCGTCGATAAATCACTCCCTTTATAATATCTCTCTACAAGCCGACCCAATCAATCTCTCTTGGCATTAGGAATATGGATATCCTGTGTTCTACACTTCTGCTCGAAAGGATTCTGTGATGATGAGACACATGCTCTCAGGTGAAGAAAATCCCACTCGACTCTCTTGGCTCATCCAAATCCGTGTCTTACAACTGTAATGAAGTCGTTTTAATTACCACCTCAATTAATCAATTGATGCTTTTCAATGCGGAGTGCACGCTACCAGGCAGGAGGAGAGGAATATATATCAAACTTGTTTATCACACTTTGAGAATCTTCTTGGTGCTACTACAAGTTTATGAACTTTCAAATGAGAAACGCGTTTGGAAATCAAATATTATTATTATGATATTTTTTGACATGTGCTTCGTTTATCTATTTGTTTTTACTCTGTACGAGCCGATATATATATTTAATTTTACTGTAAGTGGAATATAGGTGGCTGGGCTGGGTAGCAAGACCAAGGTAAAGCCGGAGTAAAGGTAAGTAAGTAAACGATACACACGCAATAATAGAGAGAAGAGAACCACTTACATTTATTTTATTTTTCTACCTGGTAGGGAAACAATATATCGAGTGAAACTCGAATGGTTTCATTGTGTCAAAACAAAATTACTGTTATCTATATATGCTGGCACGAAAATATGGAGGGCTACCATCCAATTGGCCGGGGAGAGCTAACGAATGCATTATTATTATAATATCCCCCAGCCCGAGCCGCACAAACGAATGAATGTGAGAGTAGGTCAGTCCGACTTCCAGAAAAACGGAAAAACTTTTCCCTTCACTAAAGATGAAATATTATAATGCATGTTGTTGCATGTGTCTCGCCCGTAATGTCTAGGAATCTCGAGACGGTATTTAACCTGCATTTCCTTATTTCTCATATCCATGAAGATAATACCTATATAAAATGCATCTTGCTTATGGGCATATAGGATTAGTAGGAAGCGAAAGTCTTGTGGATTATAGTTGTTTTGAAGATGTATATGTTATGTTATGCTTACTCTTCTTATTTCTTCCTGCTCAGCAAACCAAAATGCCTACCTGCGAGTGTGTGGCTCTTGGCTCTACTCTACTCTAAAGAGGCATCACTTTTGTTCTCTGAAAAATGCTTGCAGCAGCGCAGAATCGTAGAATCCTCTTAAAGCAGATTTACATCTTTTCCCTAGGATTTCTTCACCCTATTGTTCGTGGCATACTAGTAGGTCTAAAATGTAATCTAAGATTTCGTGCGCTTCACAAGGAGTCTACATATAAAGGTTATAATACGAGTTATACTTTTGAACAAAGCCCACATATGTATATGTACACCATCCTTAATTAAGCCATATCAAAGTATTATTATATTTGCGAAAAACAGATGAGGTCAATTGTTCACGTAAGTCAAAGGCTTCCCATTCATTTTCATCATCATCTCTGTTATCATCCCTCTTTTTCATTTTCATGTAGAGACCAAAAGTGAAATAAAAACCACAAAACAAAAATCATCCAAGAAGAAAGTCATACACGACGAGACGAGTGGGACCTCCTGCTTGAAGATGCGTGTTTAGCGTGTATACTACGTGCACAACATTCATTCAAACAAGCGGAAAATCCTCACTTCTACTTTTACATTCCGACTTTATATGTTCTTATTGATAAACCTGTAATAAAATAATATAATAAGTAATAAGCAAGTATTCCGGTTGGGATTTGGTCGATTTGGATTCTAATAATAATAAAGAGATATTTTCTTCTTTGTGTAAATGTTATTTACGGTTTCAGTTGCGCGATGGAAAAGGAGAAAATGGACTTTAGTTATTGTTAGTCATTATTACCACAGTGTGGGATATGCCTAAAAGAAATATGAATCCTGAATGATTATTATCAGCGTAACAGGAGTGATATATACCGGCGGCGTGGTTGTTGTTTCAAGTGGAATTTCCTCCTCAAGCCCAAACGTCGTCGACGAGGAGGGGCATTTTTTCCATCCTTTCAACTTTCATTCTCAAATTAAGGACAATATATAACTTGCCGACAATAGGAGTTTTGCTCCTATTCTCATTACCAAGTATTATTAGTATTTAGTAAAACTGCTTGCTAATAATATTTTATTAAAGACTATCGGCTTGATTGAATCGGTTGAACAATGAAGATCATTCACCGCTATTAATCTAACGCAAGTGCAAATGCATTTTGCATAATACTCCTTTTCTTGTATAATTACTAATTACAGATTAAAGTGCAACACCTGCTCAAGGTGCGTCGTCGTAATCATCTATAGCTTGGACCTAAACTACCTATGTAAAGTTATGAGATCAATGAGCAACAAACAATGCCACAATCCGACTTAATTAGCTGTTCACAACAGACAATGTCTGATCAATATGACTTAACGAGATTATAATAAGCAATTGTAACCTCAACAAGAGTAAAAAAAATGATGCTGGCTACAAGTGTACTTCACACATTTGAATTGATTATTGTAGGAAACATTACATGTTCGTCATCATCATCAGAGAAATGAGAAAGCCATGGCTAAACGTGTGGAATATTATGACGATGTAGAGAAACATCACGAAGAAATGAAACAACCTCATAGTCATATTTCACGATATATAGTTGCAACAACGATGAACTAACAATACAACAAACATATGTAATATGCGAATGCGGTGGCTGACTGTCATCAGCCCAACAACTGAAAAAGTTTCACTGATATATTATTAAAGAACGATGATATGGGACTTACGCATTCATGCATTTTTTTACTACATGCATCAACATAATGACTTATTAGAAAATTGTATTATTATATCCGCTTTCTGATAATAAAAGCATTTTCGTTATGATTCACGCTGATATATCAACGGTGTAACCTTAACCTTCATCAGTTTCTTTGAACACAATGGCTCACCACACCACTGATAAAAAGGAATCTTATGACATTTTCATTTGAAAATTACGGCGACAGCAGGATAGGAAGGAAGACACAAACAGAGGATTGTTATAAGAAAGCGATTTTTTCTCAGCTATGGGAAACGCGCGCGGACGGACGCGGACGCTAAGTGAAACCTGAAGCTTAACATTTTCTTTAAACCTTGAACGTACGTGTATAGCATATAGCGTAATGAATGACAGAATACGTAGTAATAATCGTTGCATTAAAAATGATTATTTCCCTTAAACGCAAAAAAGTGATACAGCAAGAGCAGTCACATGCATGCACATTCATCTGCATTAACATGTAACCATCGCGGGTTCGCCGCTTCTGCCTACGCAACTCTATAAATGACAATTTAGAAAACTCAAAAATCCTCCAACTCACTCCCATCATAGAAATAATAATACTCCATTAAATGTAATTTTTTTTTCTTTCGAAAAAGGAACTTGAACTTTTGTGAAAATTACAATGTCAGACAGACAGACAGGAGTAAGTGGAGGTATGGTATCCCGACGAGGATTTTAATAGTAAAAATGTTCGTGGTTGCATTATGTGCACTTTTCTCATTTCATATTCATATTTTCAACGAAAAAAAAACCAGCAACTCACCTTAGCTATATATGCGCTTCCTCAAAGAAAGACACGACTCACTCCAATAACCACCAAGATTTGCTTTTGGCAGCGACGAACAAAAAGACTTTTGTATATCCGGAACTTTTTCTTTCTTTCGTGGACGAATTTTTGTTTATTTCCTCCACTCAAAAAAATTGTATTTCCCTTTGTCAAAAAAATATAAGTCAAGGTTTTCTTCTCTTCTTCGGGTCAACAAACAAGAAGGAATTTTTTTTCGCAGGCAAGTAGGCACATGTAAAAAAAGTACGTCAACCGAGGAACGTTTTCATACACCGGAAAAGATGCTTACAGACACGTTCACGGACACATGCTACCACGCACTTTTTCTTGTTACATGTTACAGTTTCTTCTGAGGGGTGAAAACGTGTAGGAGAGTACGATATTATTACTTTGTATTCAGAAAACTTTTCAGATGTATATATTTGCATGCAGATATATCCACACTTTATGAGATGATCTTTATGTCCATCTTGGTCAACTAGAGATACGGAGATAATAAACTCAGCCAAGTTCCTCACGCTACTTGTTTGCGGAAGAACAATCACACCACCACACTGAACTTCTTACTACTGGGCAAGGAAACACTGCTGAACTAGTTACATCTCGTGCAAGGCATAAAAAGGGCTCCTCACACCAATTCACAAACAGAGAGGAAAAACATGCATGAAAAAGGTATGCGATAAGGAGTCTTCTTCGTTTTTCGTCGTCGTGTCTTTGTGAAGTAGACGAAGAAGAAGAAAAAACAAAATCAAACCACGTCTTGTGAGGAGACAGGAGGTGCTGCTGCTACTTGGTACAAGTGATACTTTTGTATTCAGGTATTAGGGTACTCATGCATACGCAATGCCTGCGATGTGGTTGGCTTGATGTGTGAATTGAATACAGGTTGAGTTGAGTTGAGTTGAGATACACAACTAACTACACACACGTTGCTGCAAGTCTCTTTTTTTTGAAGATGACGAGAGGAGATGACTTGAGGAAGGCACTAATACAAGCAATAAAGCGTGATCCTTTCTACGTCCTTTTTTCTTAGGTATATGAGCCCACTAAGGCACACAGTCCCACATGCCTAGGTATACGACGGCCAAAATCAAGGATTTCGTTGGGGTTGATCATGCATTCACCTTCTTCCTCATACGGATGCAACAAGGATGCGGCAAAGAAACAACCTGCCTTCCTTTTGCTGAGCCGGTCCTAAAAGATTAGGCAGAGGGAAAAAAATCAAAATCGACCAACACAAGTTGGCTAAATAACAAGTAATAATAAATGTATGTACATTAGAGGAATGCATATATATGAGATTGGAGTGGTACAGAAAAAAAAATTAGGATGACGTTTTCTAGGATATGGAAAGGAATCATTGGGTTGACGAAGATGAGGAGGAGGAGGAGGAAGGAAACTCGAACTTATTCATTTATTCATATCATCACCATCAAACCGTCATCATGTATATAAATAGGGTGGAAGAGAGAGATGATGATGAGCGTATGAGTAAACCGATATATTGTTTTTCTGAGCAGGAGAAGATGTTCATTGTAGTAATGATTATAGGTATTCGTATTACAATGCATGTCATAAATGGGATTTAGTAGTTGAGTATATAAAAATCTGAAGTGGAATGTATGTGCGTGGTCGTGGTCCTACATGGCTTAAAATTAGAATTTGGAAAAGAATGTGTATTATTATTTGTGCCTAAGTGCCTACCCTGCATATTATTATACAGTATATAGTTCCGCCAAATCCCCGTCTACGAAAGCTATTGTTTTCGGCTCATTGAGACACACAATAATCCCTAAGAATGCGCGTCGAAACAATTGAAATCTTAATCATTAGCCGTGATCCGGCATTTACGCAGACTTGCAATTCGCAGTAGAGATATGCTCTTGATTTTTTTTGTTCTTATAAGGACAGTGAAGTCAGCAGAGTATGATAATTGCCACGTTTATTTTTATTATTATGATGCATGAAGATGCAAAAATCAAATGGCCTGTGAGAATTGGGGCACGAGCATAGCAAAGTGGAAACAAAAAATTTAAAATGGGTTTACCAAAACCAAGCAGCTCAAGTCGCAGCCCGACCGACGAGTTAGAGATGTGATATCTATTTACTAGCCAAAAGTTTTACAAGAGCTTCACAAAAACGAGGCTTCATGTGGTTTTAAGCTGTCCATTTCTGTCTCATCATATCCCAGTTCTTTTTCGGTTCTTTCACGTGTCCATTCATCCGTCATTATATTTTCTTGCACACAAGCAATTCACACAAACTACTTCTACGTGGTCAAGTTCAATTGTTTCGCAGGGTTGTCAATAAAGGGGAAATCGTTCGCCAAGAATAATATATTATCTCCTTCACAGGATCGCTTGTCGTATTCGTGCACTGGGCATTGGTTGGTTTTGTGTATGTTGACGAGCGTGTAGCATTAACAATATACCTATGAGGATGATACTTAAGCTTTCAGGTACAAGTCAATTTGGAACACAACACGACCGAGAGAGAACGGCGGGTGTGTGCCTCTCATTCTCATCTCCTCACAAGAAGAGAATTACCTACACACATACACAAGCTCTGTAAAAGTTCCAAATCAGAATAAGTGTCAGTCAGTCAGTAAGTACAGTACGGAAGGAAAATATGTGTGTCACAAAATATACCGAAACGGTTTAACTACGGCACAAGAAGAGTGTTATTTACCTTAGCACGACCATTCGAAGAGGCTCGAAAAGAAAGGTGTCAGTCAGCGAACTATTATTAGCATCATCAAACAAAACACAAACGACGGACGACAACGGGCACTGCACACGACGAGTACTACTGCCACAAGGCAAATAATATGCTAATATGTAGAACCACCTGAACACAAATAGAAGGAATTTAAAAGGAACGAGGATCGGATGAGGTGAATGAAAGGAGCTACAAAAGTAAAATATTATTATATTGGTCGTATTGGGAGTAATAAGCGAGAAAGAGGATGATGATATGATGGTCAGTAGTGGCAGTCCTTTCAGGTCAAACACGTCTCCTGACTGAAATGGTTTTTAGATCCAAATATTCCCCAAAACAACCTTTAGCTACTATACTGTCCCCACACACACAGTCACTTATTTTAATATATCCACCTAATTATCCTGAGGACTTCCTGCTGCTATTGCATCTTCCCTGGAAAAACTTTTGTGTACTCATCATCCTTCCTCTATGCAAAAATGATTCGATGCTTTGAAGGGATCCGTTTATCTTGTAAAAATTCTCCTCCTCGTCTGTCGAATTGGGATGATATGATATGAAATCATTTGAAGGGACCCGTTTATCTTGTAAAAATTCTCCTCCTCGTCTGTCGAATTGGGATGATATGATATGAAATCATGGTTGTGCAGAGCAGAAGAAGAGTAAGTAATCTTATGGTAATAATATTGTTCGATCAACACATCACGAAGACGGTATTACCGAAAATGAAAACTAGTCACAGTCATCTGCCCGTGTTGAATTACGCGTAGGCAACAGGTCTATGCGTTATTCGTTTTGCTGAGACAGGTTGAAAGGTGTATCCTGATATTTTGCTGCTTTCTGCGGAATAATATAATAATATATATATATATATTCCTCTTCTTACATGATGAGTCCAACTACTAGAAGTTTGAAAGGGTCTGGTTCCCCTGTTGTTCTACGTTCTACCTGAGTAGTGGTGGTTGGGTTAAATCTTAAATGGTTTGGTTGTAAGTAAATAATGGTAATAAATAAGCCAAAATGTGTGTGTATACTCATAATAAGTTCATAGTGTGTGCATCAGGAGGATCTATATAACACACATACACACAAGTTAAAGTAGGTAAAAATGTTGATATGATGATGGTGATGACGAAGAAGTCAGGAGATGCTGCTGCTGATGCTTGATTTAACGGGAGTTTCCCAACCGATGGTCAACTGGGCAAAACCAAAAACTGCAACTTGAAATGTGAGTTTGCTATTTGTTCGGAGACTCTCTCAGGTTCACTTTGATATTATATACCATGAAAATGTATATCATGTAGAGATTGTACAACCTACACATGTACTAAGGTTAACAATTTTTTTTTCTCTTTTGATCAGACACAATTTTCGAGTTTTCTCGACAAGATGAATTAAACAAGAGAAGCCAGAAAGGCTATTTGATGGTTAAAGGTAAACAACAAAGACTGAAAGAAGAAATACATACATACTTGCTAAAGAAAATAATATATGATCCGCTTTGACTCTGTGAACCTCGGTTTATAAAATGTATGAGGTTTTCATTTGAAAAAAAAATAAACATGAAAGCACATAATAAGAGCAGTAGGAGCAAACATGTAATAATCTTAATAGATTTTTGCAGCTCTCATTCCCATTCCACCAGTCTCGTCAGTTGCAGAGGGAGCGAGCACACACATGTTTTAAATGCAACACAATAATATATAGAAATTTTCATGAGGTGAAGTAGCCAAATAGCAAAGCAATAAAGTATAACACGATATAGAGTTGCACATAGTTCATACAAGTGCAGCAGTGGTAGTGCAGGGCTCATATTGTATTGTTGTGTGGCAGTAGTTTTTCTTATCTCATATTTCTCACCTTGCACTTCTGATGGGAATTAGGTACACGGGGAGCACAAGGATATATGCAATGCATGCCTGCACATCAGTTTTCTTCGTGTTACTTACTTTGGCTGGGGTGATGGTAGTCTTCTCAAATTGAGAAGGGAACCATGCACCACAAAAACCTGCATCTTTTTTTTCTCTCTCTCTCTGTCTAAAAGTACCCATCTCTGAAGAACTTGTAATGAGAGGAATAATATTGAGATGAGTAACAGCATTAGGTAAAAACTTCATGGTTTTGTATTACCACACATTTTAGAGCTGTGTGTGCAAGTTCAATGTTTTACGTAGACACAGACACCTTCAAAAAAAGTACTTTAGAGCAATAAGGAACAGCGTAGAAAAGGCACACGGGCATATCATCACAAAATGATGATGAAGGTATTGAAGGTGGTGTGTAAGTGAGCGATATAATATTCATGTGGGTATATAACTGCCAAATTTTATTTGTAGAGAAAAAATAAATAGGTAAACTGTAAAGATTCGTTCGTTCAACAGTCCACATTCTTTTGTATGCACATGCAGCATGCACACACACACACACACATAAATACAACATTCGAGCAAATAATAATCACTGCCTTAGATCTGCCATTCCGAGGAGATAATTGCTCAAAGTTATGTTATACTCATTTATGGTTTTCATAAATAGATTTTTAAAGTTATGGTAGGATGTGTAATGTTTAATTTGAGGCTTGGATTAGTGATGAACTTGCTGATATCTTATTGATGATGATGATGGTTATTGTTTGGCGATTTCTTGTCTGGGTGTCTGGTGTCGAGGCACCCTAGAAAGTAGCATATAGCATACGCACTTTGTATTTTACGCTTTAAAAAATCATAGTTGCATATTCTACGAAATACTAGCAGAACAAATTAAACGTTTTTCAATTCCATTTATTAAAATATTCAAAACAAACGGCATGAATTAAGTAAATATATAGCTTTTGCAAAATTTGTTCATATTCTAAAGTGAGGCGAAGGGCATAAACGGGCCAATTTTCTCTCAGAGGAAGGATTAATTAATCGATATTCTAATTGCCACGTTGGACACGTTTATTTCTCTAATTGACTTTCATAACATCTTAATGTTGTTTAATAGTCTATATGCTATATAACTAAACGTTTGTTGTCCATATTTGGTAAATGAATGAAAATGGTTGAGACTCCTTTCGAGAGAAAGAACCAAACCAATTGATGCACACCAAGGGAAAATTTTCCCTTTTTAAATAAAACTGAAACGTATTATGAAATAATACATTTTAGAGCAAACCTCCGCCGATTACACGTTTGAGCTAATGGTTGGTATTCGGTAAAGGTAGTTTTAAATCATGTAAATTAAAATTACAGGAATAAAAAAGTAAATTTGCAATCAAGCAGCAGGTAAAAACTTTCATAATAAATGCACTAGACCTCTGTGCGACGTGTGTTGTGCTGTTTGCATTTTGTGTAATGAAAAACAAACAGTGTCAGGGTTGTATATAACACTTACGTATTAACTACTGATATTAAAGAAATCTAAATCCACAATTGGTCTACATTCAATTTTCAATTCATACAGACGAAAGAGAAAAAAAAATTGCAGACTATTATTACGGCAAAGTCAGTAGTACCTTTGCTATTGACATCACTTAACCAGTTATGCCCCAATCCGTTCTCTCTCACTAGTTTTCACTCGCAAGTCGCAGTCCAAGAAGCCACTTGCAGTCCCGTTATTACCAAAAAACCAATATTCATGTGTGTAGCATAACAATATGATATGAGATCATATAAGACTCTCAAGACTCCTGATATTACTTTGAATGCTTGGGGTGAAGATCGTTATAATAGTATACTACCATTATTATTCTCGTATGGCATACCTTCAACAAACTCATTCATCTGTTGTTACAGTAAGATTTCGTGCCCCAACCCTAACCAACTACTTTATAACATCATCGTGAAATTCCGAAGCGCATAAATGCTGTCAGGATAGAATTTAGCAGTAGCTAGAAGCTGCGTTTAAACATTCATATTATATGAGCAATCTGCAATGTGCGGATAAAACTTAAGTCGCAGGCCAAACCCAAATACTGATACCGGTCAAGTCCGGGAGTTTAACAATTAGAGAAGAGATGTGTCATGCCACAATATATTCTGTACTCCTCGCCAAACGAAAGTCGACATTCTCTTTAAAGAGATTACATATTCACAACAAAGGCTGGCCTAGCTCATTTTAATTTACAGATATCGCATCGTCGAGATTAATTTGAATGACAAATTGGGTTGCATGCAAACGTTTAATGTATTGCATTGGACACAACATTATTTTATTCAAAAACATCAGATAAATCTACACATACTTGCATGAAAGCTTTGTATATTAAAAGTTTCTACGACGTTACATTACGTGCAGATTAAGATCCCCTTTGAATCTTCCTAAAAATATACATATATACAAATAATTTATTAACTGACGATTCAGTTTTAGAGTAATGAAAATCTATGAAGGGAAATACATGCATTAACGTGGAATGTAAACTAGAAACTGATGAAACGAAAAGCAATTAAAAGTTAAGAATGGAAAATGCAGATGAGCTATGAGAAGAGGAGCATCATCAGACAACATGGTAATTGATGCAAAACAAAAAAAAAACGGTTTCAGCAGAAAATACGGTTTACAGCTATTGATTTGCCACGCCAGTCTTGGAAACAGCGTGTACATAAACCATTTCAAGCTCAATTCGGAAACATCAGTTTTCGAAGATCGGGCGGGGAGGGTAGGGATTAAGCACTTACTGTGTCAATGAGAGCTTTGAGTGAGATTACAGTTCAGTTTTGATTTTAACCAAGTCACGAGCATGAGAATGAATGAACTGCTGCTTTTACTGTGCATAAAATGAATGATAATACTGTCGAAATGTGTGATGACGGAAGAGGATCATCTCTCACGCCTGAACTTATTGGGAGCTCAGCCCAGGTAAAACAAATTGACCTAATTTTGTGTAAAAATGCATTTTTCAGTGCGTCACTTACCCATTTGTGACATTTTCTTGGCTTGTATCATCTCTCGCCGCATCACGTTCTTCATTCATTCGTATCTCAAACTATTTTTCAAAAGAATGTCATGCATTGCTCACAACTCCAACACAATCACCATATTCGTAAGTCGTCTTAGTCATTCCTGAAGAGTACCGATGAGACCTAAACGAGAATTTTGTGGTTCGCAGTTCTTCGTATCGTACTCAAGTTATTGTACTTATAAGTTGCATATACCCATCCATATCCTGCACTTTGTGTGGATTACTTGATGAGCCAAATTCCCTGAAGAAATACAACTTTACCTAATGTGCGTATGCAAATGAACAAACCGTTGCGGTTGTAACATCCAACATCCATCCGTTTCTTTATTTTACACAATATGCATTTTCGGTATGAGTTGTAGAAACAACCTCATCTCACACACGTAAAACTCTTCTTTTTACATTTGTACGGGTACGGGTCGGGATTTTTTGAGGGTTTCGTTCGTTCTTGTTATTGGACGACTATATTCATTGACAGTCATTCATCGTTTGCCATAATTGAATATATGATCTATTTGAGATCTACATTTTCTGCAACAAAAACTTTTGTGGATGTGCAAGCAAAAATGCAAACAATGTATACTACAACGTGAGTTTTCGTTAACCATGATTGTCGTCATTGAAGACTTAATACCTGTCATCAATTCGATCATGCTCAAAAGTGAGTACTTTCATTCAAACGAAAAATACTTTCTTTGTGAGCACGAGCACAGTTTTCATGACCTTCTCGATAGCTAATTTGCTACTATTGAAACTCTAAAATCATCTTCCTGTAAAAAAAAATTATAAGTCAGTGAGTCAGTAAAGTTTCAATTTACTTTTGACTAGAAACATTTTTGCCATTCATGTCTCTTTGCTTGGCCTGCTTCCTCATTTCATGCGTATTGATCTAATCGTGCCAAAGCACTTAAACAAGCTAGGTTACATGTACTCTTCGGATGATGAATTTTACGTGCTTCTGCGTTAACTTTGTCTTGGCAGTTGCCAAACTTTTTTGAAATGCCGATATGATACGGAAGGGCAGGGTAAGGAACATGGCGAGATTTAATTATGTAGATATAGAGAATATTGTATGCCTAACTATCTGGAGCTTGCGCTCGTTAGTGTTAGTAGAGCATCAACTAACAAATTGCTATAATGACTTTGTGTATTGAGCAATTTGCCAGTGCAATATAAAAGGATTGTGAGCCGGTAGTTTTTACTATTTTTGAACTTTAAATATACATAAATACACAGTTATAAACTAGATGAAAATAAGGAATTTATACTGATTGCCGATAAAACATGTGCACTGCACTAGTACACTGTACATGAACAAGTTCATGGGTGTATTGCTTATTGCAAAAGCTCGATAAACTAACTGGGTGCATAATGCAACTGTCCACTGCGCATGAATTTCCAAGAAACAGTATCAATTAATTACTACCATTAAGATACGTCTCTTCTCCAAACGCACCATACATTTTAAAACCAAGTGAATAGTTGATGGACAAGTATTAAATCAATTTTAAGACCTCTTTTCCCTGCTTTCATAGAGTATGTATAGGGTCGCGTAGTGGGCTTGTGCGTATTTTATTGCATCGTATTCTTACAATTAGACCAATTATGTTATGAGTATACGATTCCGTCAGTTTTCACGATAAACCGAACGAACTTGTAGGTAAAGGGCAGTTCTCAAATTCTGTGTGGATGAGCCTCGAGGCACTTTTGGGCAAAAAGAAGTGAATACAGTTTGGTTGGTGGTGCTACACTACTTGAAACGTAACGTAATCATAATCATCCTATGTTACACAAATACAGTTCGCAGGTAAAACCCACCTCTTCCTGAATGAGTGAGCAGCCAGAAGTCTAGCTCTAACCTAATTCAAGAATCAGTCTCGGTCAGTCAGCCAGTTGTATAAATACATATACGCAGTATGAACGAAAAGTCAACGGGATAACATGATGTTCTATTTATTTCTGTAGTTCAAAGTATACATACAGCTTGACTCGGGACGGGATAGTCTAAATATAGGTTACTAAAATCCCAAATCGCATATTCGGTCAGTAAGACCATATAATTAACTTTTCCTTCTCATATGTACGTAGTTGTACTGGAGTGCTCAAAAGCGTCCCCATGTCCCAATGCAATCGGAGAACATTTTCTTTCTGGTTCAATGTAGTAAATTCATTTCATGCGCATCATGTAAAAGTAAAGCGACGGTATTTATGAACTAGCGACACTGGAGATAATATACACTAAAGATTAAACCTATCATTGGTTCCTCGATTGTCTGATGCCGGACTGGAAAACGAGGGTCCAATTGTTACCCTTAAATGAGCTTAAATGTATGCAAAGCATTTCCCCAAATCCCCAATTATGTACATATACGTAATACCCACACAAAATGAAAATGATACTAAGGAATTCCGATTTATTCCAATGGAAATACATCTCCATTCTCTGATTGAGATCACTCGGCTATGAAAGTAGTAGCATTACGAAGGAATCTTACGCAAATAACATTTTCAAAAAATAAACGCTTTTATTCATATATAAAAATGTTTTTTTATTTCTAAAACGACCCAGACTCATCCAGTTGCATTGGGATCATCGGAATTTTCAAATGGTTCATTTCCTTCTTCTTTGCTAGTATTGCCATCATTATTATGAGCAGAGCGCATGTGTACCTGAAGAGCGTCAACATGCGAATATGATTTTCCGCAGAGATCACATTGTGAAGGTTCTTTTGTACGGTGTACAATTTTCAAATGGCGAGACAATGCACCTTGGCCACGGCATTTGGATTTGCAAATTTGACACCGTAACATTTTGATGGTTTCGCCGACTGGATGGTGGTGAACGTCATGATATATTAAGTAGGATTTCCTGTACAGAGTTAAAGAATTAAATTGTATAGTAATAATCGGCACGTCCAGCATACAGTAAAATAAAACGGAATTTGTATAGTACAAACAATGATTAACGCATTATACCTAGCGAATTCTTTTCCACATTTCTCGCAAGTAAATTCTTTTACTTTATCATGACTTTCTCGAATATGTCTTTTCATGACTCCTGCTGTTCGGAAAACCTTCTTACACACAGGGCAGGTTTGTTTCGCAAGATCTTGTCCATTAGGGTGAGCAAATTTCTGATGGCCGGTCAAATAATCTTTCCTCTTAAAACGCTGGCCACACTCGTCACACCAAAATCCATCCTCAATTTTATGTGCAGTTTTAATGTGTGTTCGAAGCGCCCGGCCAATGTGAAATTTACTTGGACAATGTGGACATTTATATTGTGCACTGGTTTCTTCTGGCATATGTGTTGCGTTTGGATGTTTTATTTGAATATGAGCAACCAAATATTCCCGTCGTGCAAATTTATGAGAACATTCAGGGCACTCAAAATTTTTCAACTTCATATGACTTTCACGGTAATGTCGACGCATTCTTTGAGCCTTAACAAAAACTTTGCCACAAATGGGACAGTCTGTTCTATTGAATGATTCTCCATCTAATTCTGGTACTGGTTGGGAATCTTGAGATTGATTTAATTCAGTGGAAAGTGGAATTTGATTAGAATCATGAGTCGTCCGTTTAATTGATGGTATTGCGAAGTTTGATGAAGAAGGCAGTGGACTATAATCGTCATCCTCGGCTTCATCATCGGAACTGCTGGTAGCGGAGTTAACCTTTTTCTTCAAGGTTAGTCGGAAGCGTTTCCTCAGTCTGGGAGATTTGCTCTTTTTCGATCCTGCATTAGTTGTAAATTGTAAATCAAACCATTATTACTTATTATCACATCATAATTTTAACCCAACCCACCCAACTACAATCGACGTGTGGGTTATTGAAACACATTATTTCCTCTCTATGCATTTATTTATTGACACATTTCTTTGCGGACGAAATGAGTCAAATATTTTTTGCACATGTTTATGGCGTGACCAGTGGCTTGTCATTGTATCAGCACTAGACGCTGTTAAGGGTAAGTTACGATAACTATTATATGACATATAACAAAACTGATACGAGATAGAGTGAGCGAAAAAATATGAAATGTTGAGCTAAACTGTGAAGTAGGAGATGGCTCGTGTACCAACTACCAAGCTATCAAATCAAGTGTCCAGTTTTCACCCTGATTTTGTCTTTCACCTTTTAAATCCGAAGGAAGAAATTCATTATGGATGTCCTGCTCCTCGTAATCTGAATTAAAATAGGTCTCTTCGGGTTCTTGCAACGAGGTGTCATCAGCATCTGACACTGGTTCAAGCTTCGGCTCTGCAAGTGGTATGTGACATTCTTCATCGTCCGTTCTATTCGTCTTCGCCCCAGGGTAGTTTATCAAAACGGGCCCTCGAGGTGAAACTTTACTTTGTCTATAATCTAATTAACATTCAAATATTGAATATAGCATAGCGTCATACTTTAACTCATCTTAAAACCCTTTTCTATTGATTAGTACGGCTGTAAAAAATAAAATGACCTACGGTACCTAGGCGTAGTTGCTGCCGTAATTTGGAAAAGATTTCTTCAGAATCTGCAACAATGGACAAGTTAAACCCGCTTCCATCTACATCCTCCTCATCCTCACTGTCACTTTCATAAAAGTTTTGATCAAAAAGATTTCTTCTAATTTCAACGATCTGTTCAAGCAATTTGTTAATTTCCCTTTGGACATCCAACGCCTTCTTGACTTCCTTCTCACACATGTGACATAAGGACGCCCAGTCCGAAGGATTTCCGAACTGGAGGTACATTCTAAAGTCGGAGTCTCTAATTGGAGTGAATACCAACTTTTTGAATAGGAAAACGAGGTGCATTTGCTCTTCAAAGCAGGTGCTCGTCTTTTTCTTTGGTCTGACATCGTTCAAACAAATAATGCATTTCTTTTTAGCTGCCATTTTGCATCCCTAATAAAACCTTCACCTTTACTAAACTACTCAATCTTTTCGGGTGATTAATATCACAATCAAAATACTACAGCTCCTAAAATTTGCCAACACATTCAACACTTGCTTTTGCTATTGTTTTTCTCTATCATCATCTTCATTTTTTGTGGCTTGTTATGCTTTTTACCTCGCGCCCCGTGCCTTTTAGATACGGGAACATGGGATGAAACAAGATATAGTAAGCTTTCATCATCATTCATATATGCTCCTCCTCGTCTTTGTTTCACTGCAACACCAACCAGCACGACCATCTCTGTGCACTTTCCCTATTACAAAAGTTGAAGTTTTCGAACACAAAACAAGATTACAGATTGCAGTTAAATCTATTATGCAAGCACTATGTACTAAAGATGCATTATAATTAAATGACTGTAACACAGAAGACGGTGTGAATAATATGGTTTTCGGATATTTCGTTTTTTATTAAATTTTCAAAAACTTTTTCTATTGCAAAAAACAAGGAGCGAGATTAATATTTAGACAAACAAACACGCGTTGGTAAACTGACTTTGTGGATACGACGATTATAATATCCTACTTACATAGTAATTTATTACAGAGTTTATTACAATAATAATTATCAAGTTGCATATATATATAATTTATATATATGGATAACTTATTAGTTAGTGTACTTATGAATGCGAATTCATCGTGTCATGCCGTTTTTCAACATTGCTTTATCTCAATTTTAATTTTCTCCATTGTCGCAATGAATAGAGATTTTTTTACGTACGTCTGGGTTTAAGTTTACAATTCATAGCTTGCTTGCAATATGTTGTTACTGTTCCTGGGACCCTTTTTTTATTTATTGTAAAGTAACAGTAGTTGTGAAAACGATATTGTGGCTGGTCATATTCATATTTCACATGTGCTACGTATTTACTGTTGTCATTTGTCATTTTATATATCTTTCCCTGTATTCACCTCAATTAGCGATGACAATGCTCTAACCATGCATCATCAATATGTCACGCATACATTCATTAACGTGAAGATATGCGTCTTACTGGGTAGTGAACAACTACATAGTGGTATCTTACAATTTCGGTGAATACAGGTAGAGTTTTGGAGCACAGTTATTTTGTCAGCCACGTCGTGGTACTCATGAAACAATCGGATTCAATTCTTTCGTCACTTAAAGATGGCTAAAAATGATATTATTATTTTCTTAGATGAGCTGAACTCTGACACGGTACGCGTCCCGTAACACCTATATAGACCATTCACAATTCGGTGTTTTCATTTCATTACTCACGATCAGTTTAGGTTATCTCATCAATCAAGCCATTTCATTTTTAAACACAGATTTCATCCATAGAACGGAATCTGGCGTGACAATTTATAAAAGTACATTGTATTGTATATACCATATCAATGTGTTCACTTGTTATGTAGTATGTATTGGCTAAACTTGTGTATTTTGAAAACTACAGCGCATAAGGTAATACAGTTCATCCTAGTAAACCGTTAAGCAATACATATCATACCTTCTTCAAACCAGTTAATGTAACATTTTTTAATGTTAACCTCCATGTCGGATTTTATAAGAAGATATTACCATTCCATCAAGTACTTGCACAGTTTAAAGTATAGTATATGTATAATTCTTCTCATTAATTTAATTAAATACTCCATGCAAATCCTATATATGCAAAACTAGAAGTGCACAAGCTCTATTAACGTTAACATATCGCTAATTTTTTTTTCACAAAAATGCAACTCAACCGATACAAATCACAACCAACATGTAAGATTCGTTAAATTGTATATATACTGATTCAAGTTTCATTCATACCATTGTCAAAAGAAATAAATTAGTTTCATTTAAGCATTGACAAAAGGAAACTTGTCTACCCAATCGTTCAACATCCTGCTCGGAAAAGTATATTTTTCGATTTTCAAAATAGTATTTGTGCTAATTAATACTTTTGAATATGTGTTATAATAATAACTATAATTTGGTTCAAAAGGTTTAATCTAATCGAAAGGAGTTAGTTAGTTGTAATTGAAAAAGTCAATAAGGATTTTTGGAATTGGACAAAATGCACACCTGCCAAGAGCAGTTCACTTAATTATTACATGGCATGGCGGTAATTGCGTTGTGATAAGCATTTTGAAACCAGATTTTCTACTACCATACTAACGTCAATATTAATTTTCATAGCTATACCATGTAGAGCAAAGCAGTACACATACGCAGCACAGGTTTTCACTCAAATTTAAAGGCATTTGAATATCGCTGCGTGTACTGATTGTTTACTGATGTACTAAAATGTTTAAATTGATTTTCAAAATTCATTCAATCGATACATTGTCAAGTACCGTCTATGCTTAAATATTAATGTGTTGCATTATCGTTTAATTTACTAATACACAATTTTATCTTTAGAAACCAGAGATGAGTAGTAAGCGAGCAGATCTATGCAAATAGATTAAACAAAACTTAGTATAATAGATATTATTAATAACCAATTTTTAGAAATAACATAAATGGCAAAATAAAATATAATATAGGTAAGCATCTCTGCATTCATGCACACATATACATACGATAGTGAGTACTGTAAGGCTTACAAACAGATAATCAAAACGGTTGAATATAACGGGCTGCATCTGCTGCCGTTTATCATGATGGTATAAGATTTTAGGTATAAGCCAGGGCAGATGTGTACTGTTTGTGTACAAAGCGTTCCTTTCGTGTACACTTGTATCGTGTATCGACAAAAGATTATTAAATAACACCAAAGTTTTAAGTAAGAGACCGCAAAAGCTTGTTGGACTGTGGATACTTGGTACAAAGACTAACACTAATACTGCTTTTAGTTTTTAAATTATTCGTAAAACCTGTTGTGTCGATTCACAAAATTAACGCAAACAAATTTCATATAGCGATATTGTATATTTCAAATAGCATTTCACAGACGTATTACAGTATAACTTATAGTATTCAGCGTCTCTTCCAGCTCATTTTATGATACTAACTACAAGTGAAATGGAAGGTGTTAATTTTTTTTGTTGGTGAAGGTGTTCATACAAAACTAAATGTAATTCGCTGTGAGCAAAAGAGAGCAAGATAGTAATTTTTATGTTGAGTACCGTATATAAAGTCAAGATTCGGGATGAGTTTCTGAATCAAAGTTTAGAATTTTAGCTGATTCACTCACAGATTGAAATTGGTTAGCATTAATTTCAGATTCTTCGAGCATTTCCTGCTCGTATGCACATGCATGCCAAATTTACTGACAAAACTGACGAGTAATTATATCATTAAGAAACCAAATAAGTGAATTTTACGTAACTTTCCAAAGTATCCATATGTGAAGACATTTACACGAGCTATATTACCTTAATAAAAAATGCAGTTCTCAAAGAGACTTTTTACTATATTAAATAGCATTATGCAATAAGACATACTGAGAAACAACATAACGGAAAATTTTACACAGTAAAATGATAAAGTAGATAATAGATACTGACAACCGTCTTCTGCTAAAATTGCACATTGTAATATGAAAATCCAATAATGATAATTCTGATTCAAGTGTTGCTGTATTAGTTGTACAATCTCACAACCAACGGAGAACAGAGCCTTTTGCCTTATCTGCGTAGGTTGTCATATGTGTACTACTGTTTTGAATTGTAATGGTTGATAATTTGAAACTTTCTCCTCCTCCAGCATTACTACTTTTGCTTTGATTAATGTTAGTGGAACTTGCTTGTTGTGATTTCAAATACATTGCTTTAACATTACTATTACCACTGCTTCCATTTCCAAAATTCCCCTCGTCTGAAACGTCTCCAAATCCCGAGTTCTTAGAAGCTTTGCTGGAGACCATTGAAATACCTACAGAGTTGAGACAAGCAATTTACTGTTTATAAAAGCAAGATTGTGATACTATCGTCCCTTGTGAGTGACGCCACCATTAATATGAAATTTATAAAGTATCTGCTTTGCTACTCGCTACAAATTGCTACAGATAAATCTTAATAATCCCATTGAAAATTCCTACAAAAAGCCGATCGAGAAGCTTGAAATGCATGATGACATAATACAAGCAAAGGCCACCTTACGCCGATTTTAAAAATATTAATCCCTACAAATCAAAGTTCATTATGTCGAAGAAATTATATAGCGATAAATAAAGTTAGCTTGACTATCTTAGTACCAACGAGAGTGCATGTACACCGGTCTACACAGTCACTTTGGGACCAAGCATACTAACATAACAAGCGTGCGATTCGACAGTGAACTGGCAACAGAAGACAAAACTACAAGAGACCACTAATGGCTAATAAATGTATACTTCTCAAATAATAGAGAATACATAAAAGAAAGATTGAAGAAGGTACGCAAACGTCGTGCATACTGGAAAAACAAGAACAATCAAATGTAAATGAATAATGCAAGGATTTGAGTAAGTACACTTCTGTCAGTCAATCTTATATGAGTTAACAAAAATCCAGACCTAAAAATCTCCGTCATTTGTGACGGATATATTAGTCTAATTTAATTTCTACATGCATAATATGCTGCTTTGTATTTTGATTCGAATTTTACATAAAAGTGTGTAAACGTTAGTTTTCCAAAGACGCGACACACTGCTAGAGAACAAAACCATATATGTAACATCAACCTTTCACTACGAAACTTAGTATCTTATCATAAGTAGACATTTCACACGGAAGCGTCTATCTGAACAAAAAAGAGCATAAAGAGAATTTGTATATATACTCAAAAGGACATAATCAAGCATGGGTGCATATTTTCACACAGGTATTCGTAAATTTAGCACGATTACATTTCTCGTTGTGTCATGATCTTCAGATTCTGCAGTGTCTAAACCTAATGCTGTTTGCACCAGTTGCTGACAACCGACTCTACGATTTTCCATCTTCTGGAATTGAAAAGGTAATAGCATGTCGTAACATGTAAACGATGGAGTTGTTACAAGAAACAGATGTTAACACGTTTGTCTCTGAGCCAGTCACTGTCCATCGCCATTAACTATGGCAGATATTTGGGACTCAGGTGCCGAGGTATGGTTATGAGAATTCGAAGGATTTGATCCGGAAGAGCTGTCCTTTCCAGACTTTCTTCCGCGACTTCTTTGTTCTCTCTGAGGACGCGGTCCAGGAGCACTACCTGTATTTGTTGATGATGGTTCATTGCGATCCTCCTCTTTATCTGCCAATACCACAGAATTAACATCTAACTTATTCCACCTCTTATACACCTCGCCATCTACCTCCTACACTTCCAGAGAAGAAAGTTGAAACAAAAACGGATACGAAAAAACTACTACGACACTTGCAAAAACCGATCATCTCCAATGATTCTTGCTACCTTCTTAAGGACACGCCTATATTACAACAGCCTAATTATTAAACACTGCCTCTGTTTCACTTCAATGCATATATATATATATACATAACGAAGAAAATGGTTAAAAAATTAAGAGATGTCACATCATTTCCATCGCACGTGTCAAAAATCTTAGTATCACTATTATGATTAATAAAATACACAATAATTCTTAATTTTTACCTTCCGCTGGCGACGAATGATCACCTGATGCGCCTGAACTGGGTTTCTTGCCACCGCGAACTGGGACAGTTCGACGTCTTGCTTCTCCGTCGTCTCTTTCATTGATACTGTAATTTAGGTACGCGTTTTTCATAATTATGCACATACCAATTGTAAGAGTAATTGCGTCAAAGCCACTACGTACAAACTTAAACCAAACTTGCAAAACAATTTGAATGAACAGTGAAACCAATAACTCCATACTTACTTATTTTCTAATGTATTTTCTTCGACAAAAGGTTCATCGTCATCCCTTCGGGGTCTTCTAAAGTCTTGTTCTAAATTACTACCGCGTCCACCCCTGCCACTTCTCCCCCTGGAAGGTGGTGGCCCGCTTCTATCTCTTCCGCCTCTAAATCGACGTCCATCGCCTCTACCATTAAGTCTTTCTTCCACGTCACCTGGTGTACTCTGACGGGAACCTGCACCAAGAATTCCCAATGCCATTTTAAAACAATTTTGTAGTATTAAGTATGTGTGCTTATGTATAAAACTTAAGCCCCTTCATGACCCCCCAGTAACATTATGCAAACAATGTCCAACGGAGAGAGCTTGAATTCAAAATATGAGCATACATTCAACCACAACATTGACAATTACCATTGATTCAGGAAAATTAATTACAAGCTTTTATTAATTTAACTTTCTAAACTACAAAAATGGATTATACGAATACTATTATCTTACACACTAGTATTGGTTAATCTAAGCAAGTAGAAATGGATAGACAATAATGAAAAATAATTCACGATTAATTAACTTATTCTACGATCTGCTGACTATTTAAAGCTTTCCTAAACGAGATACGAAAGGAATGTTTAGTACGCAAGCAGTTATAATGAACACAACAAAATCAATCTACTATTTCTCAATCAAAATCCTCATACAAAATTCTTACAAAATTCAATTCAAATCAATGTAAAGCCCAGAGTGAAAAAAGATGGCAGTAAGTGGTTAATAAATTTAGTGAAGACGTTTTTTGTCATCCATCTTAAGCTAATCATGACCATGGCCATATCCGTTTGTCAAGGGTCTACTATTGTTAGCCGAGGGACCACCACGATACTTCGCTGTAGAATAATTTGGAACGTGTTGAAGATCATGATCACTTCGAAATCTCTGTCCATCAGAGCTACGAAATCTTCCTGCCAATGCGTAAGTTTAAGCACGTTCACTTTATCCCAATAACTACTAACTAATTAAGCCTCAATTAAGCTGAATCAATGGCACTTGGCATAATATACAAAACGGTTTTGGCATGGAATGCTTATTGTCATTGAGAATTATTATTATATTAGATTGTATTTTCTTACCGTATCCTCCACGTCCACGTGTACTGGATCCTCTGGATGGTCCTCCACGCCCTGGACCACCTCGTCCACCCCTTCCTCTAGGACCCACACCATCCAAATCTGCGTAAGGCCTATCAGTCCGTCGGCTTGGGAAATGCATTGTTCCTACAGCCCCAGGTCCGTGGTAACTTCGTAATTCTTGATCTATCTGTAGCTTTTCCTGTCGCAATTGTTCAACTTCCTGCATTCAAGGTAAACCATATACTGCATTTACTCTCAATGTAAAGAGCACGAAACGTGCACGTTTAATGTACTCATCATTTACTCATAAAAGTTTCTTTCCACATAACATTTCAGGCCACTACTCACTGAAAATAATCATTGTTCTTTATAAGCGAAATATAACAACACAACTGTGCGAATGTACCCGCAAATGATTTAGGTGATATTCAAGGATAGTCTTGGCGTTTGCGATACTTTCAACGGTTCCAACAAATACAAAAGGGATAGAGCCTTCTTCCCGTGGAATAGATGGGTTGGGTTCATTTTCTCCTTCAATTTTAACTCTGACTACGCCGCTTTTATCCACAATTTCTTGTATTATACAACCATTTCGCCCAATGACTTTACCAACAAGTGAAATCGGCACTTGTATGGATTCTTCATTGTACTCTAGTAAACTTCTGGCCTTCTTGACAGCTTCTTCCGTCTAATAATGAAACAGATACACACGGGTCATTTTATGGTCTTGAACGGTACCCTCCCTAGACTTGGTGAATTTATATTAAATAAATTCGAACCTCGCCATATATACGAAATGTACACGTTTGTTCTTCTAGCTCGATGTTAGTGACTCCTTCTACTCTGCGAGCCTGTTGAATATTAGAACCTCCACTGCCTATTGCAAGTCCCATAAGTTCGTCTCTTACCCGAAATTCTTCTGAAAAACTGTAACAATCAAAATTACTTATTAGGAACTTCTCGAGGTTTATTTAAAATCTAATTTATCTATTCTAATATATCACGACTGCAAAAGCCGAAATACCTCATGCACATTTACTTTCATCAACAAATATCAGGCCACTACTCACTTTACTAATCATCGGTATATATATATATAGCCACTAGACACTATTACAAACGCTACATTAAAAAAAAATAGCTGCACTTACTTTGCACCTGAATGCATTCTCATACTCTCTAATTGTTTCGCAGCCTCTTCTGTCTTCTTTAGCAGGAGGGCCTTCTGATTTAAAGATCGAAAATGCATTTCCTTTAACAGATTTACCTTTTTAACCGTGTCTTCCGACTGTGACTATAAATAAGCAAAACAAAAACAATGGTTAATCACTGAATTGATTCCGAGTAATTAGTACAAGCTATTATCTATAAAGATATATTTATTAACATACGTGGCAACTTACGATCAGGCAGAGAACACGTCTTTCTGGTATAAACCTACAGGACCCCGCACCAGTCAGTCGTTGGAACTCACGGTGTGAGCTTTCTATTTTGGCACTTGTGGAGAGCGTATTCAGGCTGAAATTGAAAAGGAGATAATTAAATAGATTATGTTAATGTTGTTAAAGTTGTATGTAGCTAAAAATAGAGTGTACGCCACATACTACTCGCATATTTCATCGGGTACGGGTAGCTCAATTTTATGAAATGTGCTTTTTCCAATGGGCGGATTAGGATTCGGAGCACGAACTCTATGGGACTCTACTATTTCCGTTGATTTAGCATCCGACGAATACTGAATGACGTACAAGTCTTGACGAACAATCTAAATATAAGTAAAGTGTTCTAATTTACTCGCAATTCAAACAATGCAATGATAGCAACACATTTCTCATTAGTCTTGTTTAGGTTATTCTTGTATTTCGTGATAACTGTCAAATTAGTACCTTGACGGTCGCGCGCCACCAGCCGCCCACTTCTGAGTCACCAGGAGATGAAAAAACTTCTACTTCTTGACCTTCGATAAACGGACCTTGAGTTCCGTTTGCCTTAGGCGGCAGTCTTACCCTGGCGAACGGTAGGCGCTGCTCTGGCAGCACGCTATTGTCATCATATTCAGCATTAGTACTGCAAAAATAAATTATTAGTAAAAATTATTTAAAACGTAAAAAACCGACATGATAAAATTACTAGACAAGCGTAATAATACGCAGTACGTACTTATTTTCAAACGAGACGAGTACATGGCCATCTTCAAAAATTTCCCGAACAAAGGCCTGTGCGGAAGTAAAAAATGGTATGTATTAAGGTACTTTGGTGTTTGGAGGAGAAGAATCCGAGACACAACTGGCATCACATGGTGATAGACTTAGATAAATCCACTTACAATTAGTCTAATCACAATCACATCATGCAAACATTAATCAGCACGAGAAGTCATTCGTTACCGAACTGTTCGTTCTATCTAGTAATCGATTTCGACTCGTGGTGACAGTAATGAAAATAGTTGATACTAATCTTGTAACTTATGACCTACAAAATGAATGTCTCGTCATAGCCTATCGCTATGGGCTTTGGCTAAAAAGTTTAAGTTCACTCATCAAATCCATATGTATATTATTGCATATAGGTATCCTTAACTGTTATTGCTGCAAATGACTACTTGAACTAAAAGATTAGAATTATAAATTAGTAGACTACAGTATCAGGTAAGGTATCTCATTTACTTATTACTCCAAAACTGTGAACTGTAGTGGTAATACCTACGAGGAATACAAAGGCAACTAAATAATTATTTTGTTTATGAAATGCATCTACTTAGGAACACCTTTAAATTCTCATGCTTTAACTCCCGTGTTTCATCTGTGGCTTTGCCTATACTATTAATACATTACATTCCAATTCCAACTACACACGTGGCTGCAAACCGTTCCGTCGCTAGTTAATACATACATACATTCTGACATTGTCCTTTAGGTTGGTTCGGAAGTTGGAAACCCGTTTGCACAACAATTAGCCTCACATCTTGAAAACCGGAGTTTCTTATTTCGTGAATGATTTCGACAAGCACAATCTTTTGTCGTTTATGGACCTATTAGGTAGAATGCCGATGCCGACACAACGGCGCACTTTTATGTCACAATCAACATTAAATGTCTGATAAAATCTAATGTCCATGCCCACAAAGCTACACACAACGTGAGCTTGCCATTATACTAGCACTTGCATTAATGCATTGTCCTTATCATCCTTCCTTATCATCCGCCTGCCTAAATGCGAAATGATGTATATAAAATGCTTGATCAATACAAATGCAGCATTTAAATTATAACGAATAAAGGTTGTTACCAAATCCAACAATCTAGCCACAGGTCTATTTTATTCTATATTATGTTACCCATTGTTTGTTGTTTGTACCCAATTAAATCAGCGATTGTAAACCTCTAAATAACATTAAACTTTGACCAAAGTTTTACACTGTTGATCGGCGCAATTCCCTACTGTCCACCCACTGCAGACCACTCATGTGATGTGATCCACCCTCCATCCACCTCAACAAAACGTTGTTCGGTTAAAAGATGAAGGGAGTTCAATTAAACATTTAAACCCTCCACTCCACCTAGTACCTACCCCTGTTTTTTGTGACCCTTTTAAAATCTAAATCTAGCACCCAAAAACGAGGATTCAAAGTGCAAAGTAAACATCGTTCATTCATTAACCCAATTTCTTATAAGGATAAATTTAAATGTGTAGTAGTAGTGTTTCTAAACCTGGTAGTAGGCCCCGTTTTCGCCCCGAACCTCGACCGCAACATCCTCCATAATTACTAATTTTAACCGCTATCCGTTCAGTGACAAGTGTTGTTGTGTGATGATGTTGGAACGACAATTGCCAAGATAGATAGATAGAAGGTAAAAAAAAAAGTGCCGATTACGACGACGACGGTGGTGGTGTTGTGGATGTGGTGGATAGGGGATGATTCAATATTTCGAACATTCGGATATTTTGCTGCTTGCTTCGTCAAGCTCCTTGGCAATGCACAGAAGAACAGAAGAAAAGTTTATGCTGAACATGAACAGCACACACGCACACAAGAAGCACAAGCTCTCTTTCGGCAACTGGGAATTTCTTGTGAGTAAAAAGTAAAGTGCAGAAAGGAGAGGAGAAGAAATACTACTACACACACGGAACGGACACACTCACAATAGTACACACCATTGAAACCAATAGTAAGAAACGAACTCGTACGTAAAGTCGTCGTAAGATATATTATAAGAAGTAAGTATTTTTTGGTGAATTGGTTTGGTTTGGTGACGATGTTTCAATGTTTGGTATAGAAATGGATGGAAGTATGTAGTGAAGTGATGTATTGTGTGCTTCCTTTTTTACCTTCGCCTCCTCTCTTCCCCACTGCTTTTTCCTGTGTTTTCGTTACACACTCGTCGCACTCGCTCTAAAACGTCTTTCTTTTAGGATACGATGATGATGACTATGATGAGGATGATATGCGATACGAAAAACGAACTTGTGGGTAAAGTAAACCCGTGTGAGCGAGTGTGGAGTGGAGAGATGGAGTGAGCATTTGCTTGGTTTGCTTGCTTGGTCCGAGAATGGGAAATGGGAATATGTGTAAGGTAGTTTAGTTTGCTATATATTTTGTGAGCTTCATCAGAGAGAAGAACACAAGCCCTCTCTTCCTTTTTCCGTACCGTATTCTCTTTTTTTCCCTTATAATTGTTGTTACCGATATACCGACTACCGTCCGACGGAGAGTGAGTCTCACTCAAATAGGAAATACAGAATTGAAACTCTCCTCTCTTCTCTCGCTCTGCCGAGTTGAGAGAGTATGAGTAATACGCATTCATTCATTTATTTCATAGTCGTGTGAAAAAGGAAAAATCGGGGTGATATAATCCATACGATGTTGTGTGTTATAGTGATGTGTGGTTCATGTTGTAATTGTAAAGATCATTTAAATGCATCACCAGACCAGAAGAAGAAGAGTAGTAGCGTGCTCATGGACTCACTCCACTACTGCTTTAACTTTAACGCTATTGTCGGCTCTCTCTGCCACTGTCGCTTTGTGTTATTTTATGCGAATGCGATGCTGATGATGATGGCACTATAGTAGTAGTACTACTGACTGCCACACACCATGCTATATCCCAGCACTTACATCATATCATCATCGTCGTCATTTCTTCTTTACAATTCACAATGAGAGATGCACGCCGTGTGCAATGCAATGCCATGCATATACGGCAATTGTGCAGCACTAGTGGATTGTGGAGTATATATAAGGAGGTAATAGGGAAGAAGGGAAGCCAGAGAGAAAGAAAAGTTATAATAGTTTTAGCTCTCTGCGTATTCCGTTCTGCTGCTCCTGCTGGATATTTTTGGGGAATTGGAAATCGGAATATCAATGTATGACGCACGCACTCTGCCGGTGGTGTACACTGTTTTTGGAGTACGGAGTATACGTATGGATGGAATATGGAGCTGCTTATTCGGACTTCGGACCAGAAGAGGCAGAGCAGATCAGGAGGACTCTTTTAGAAGAATACTATTTCCACTAGCACTAGCAGTAGCAGTACCAGTACCAGTACGAAAGGAACACGGACCGTACACAAATGCCAGGATGTAAAATGCGAAGGAGGGCTGACAATTAAGTGCTAGTCCCCATCCCCAAATCCCCATGTGCATGCTACTGCATTAGTTCATATTCATAGTATTCATACTACTACTGCTGCTATGATTTTTTCGAACAAAGAAAATACCTAGTTGGAATTGGAAATATGGGAGTACGCGAGAAATCGTGCGTTGTACTAAACGTAAAGATGAAAACGCAGAAAATCGTTAATTGTCTGTCCTTCTTGCTTTAATAGACTTCCAGCTCCAACCGGAATTGGAATTTGTATGAAAAATGAGTGGATATGTGGAGAATATTATACAACCTTTGAAAGCTTGACAATTAATTTTTACGACTATCTATATCATTGATCCACTAGCATTTTGCTCCATTTTGCTATTTCGAGTTCCGAGATCCCGACATTTCCGACTTGTGATATTCCCTTTGAAAGGAATAAATGAATATAGTTGCATGTATAATGAAAAATGAAATTGAATATATCTTGAATTTTGAATCCATGTTCGCAGATTTCTCGCTCGTAAAGAAAGGACCCTGCCTACTGACCCATCCCTTATGTAGTATGTATACTATGTGCTTTCAGCTTTTACCAGTTTCATTCGACATTCGAAAATGGAGTTCGGAAATATCTTGGAAGAAACGATGAGCCTGGCAGATTAAAATTAAAGACTATTTGGCATTGGCATTTGGTTAAAAAGATGTGTGAGTGTGCATGTGTGAATAATGTGTGTCTGGTGGGCTCATAGGCTCGACAATAAAATCTGTTTTGAAATAGAGGGGCTATAAAACAATAAAACTTTGGAAAAGTTGAGAAAGTACTACTGTGCAAAATGCAAATAAGGCTACGCGCTTAAAAACATTCCATACTTTTGACTCTGGAATCCACTACTTCATTCCAGAATCAAACACATACGATTAGTTTTTAAAAAAACAATGCAAGAAGAAAGACATTTTGCTGATCTTGAGTTTTTTTATTGAGATTCATTTTCTCGTTCATTCATTCATCTTCATCATGATCAGATCACACTAGTTTTTATTTTGTTCTCCTGAAGAAACATTTGTACATACTTATGTCACTGATGTGAGGTGAGTGATCATTGCATTGAAGTGAAAGTGAAGTGTACATGTGGGTGGGATTGGGGTTGGATAATACCGGTAGCGTAGCGTGCACCTCGTCTGCTGGTCAACTGATCCATCTGAGAAATGGATAACAATTGTTGTGAACGACCCACTGTGTATTTTAAAAGGAAAAGGACGTGTGTGTGTATAGACATTTCATGTTTTCGTTACTTAAGTATGACTTACTGGACCGGTGTGGCTGTGGTGTGGTGGTGTAGGGCATTAAAAATGTTACGTACAAGCTCGTACAATCCGAAAGTTTACACGGAGAAAACAAGGAAGGGAACTTACGTCTTCCGTTTCCCGTATATGCGTAATGCGTAATTAATTAGCGTAATGTAATGCGTATCACATGAACACACTAATTTTAATTTACGAATTTCACCAAAAGCTCAAATCCTAAAGACTAGTAAAAGTAAATCCACTATATCCATTGTTCATGGAAGAGGAAGCGTGCGATCAAGATGCGCTGTATGAATGATAAATTCCTAAACTAAAGGCGAAAAGTGAAAAAGATGAAGAGTAGAGAAGTGCATTTATTGTCATCCAGTAGAGCTAGAGCAGAGCTCAAGAATTTTTGAACTATAATATTCATGGATTAAGTTTACACCTTGCTAGAGCTTAATTAAATTATTGGATGACATACGACACAACAACTTTCTGTGGTCTATCGTAAATGCTTCCTTTGTTGTTCATCAAGTCATGTCAATGCAATTTGAGATTGAAATCCTTTGGTAATACAACTTGGTGAATTGGTGAAGTACAGTAAACGATAAAGTAACCCCCACCCATTCCCATTCACACTTTGGCACATCATTTTCTATGTTGTGTTGCTTATCATTGGCATTGGACATCATTCCCATTCACAAAGTCACATTCCATTTCATTTCAAAATCGACTCCAACTTTTGTTCCTAGTCCCACCCCACATTTTCACGACCTGGAGAGGTAGTAAAACTGGAGAAGAATGCATGTAGCATGAAAACTTTCCAGCACAGACATTCATTTTCTTGCCACCTGTAATCACCATATCACATCATTCATCAATTTTACGTTACGGCTCATTGGGTTGGGGAAGACAAGGGTATATGCGATGCGAACTAATCTACCTCTGCCATTTCTTCCTTCCTCCGTATCCTCCGACGATCCCTAGCACACCAACCACAGGTTTTTTGAACTCAGGTCTCCTTCCCGAGCCGAACGTCTTTGTCATCAGCCGACAAAGCAAAGTGTTATCAAAATCATCATGAGTCATTTTATCTGTTGTGGTGTATGTCGTCACCTCTCTGGATTAGGATAACTGTTTAGGATTTAGTGGTCAGACGGCGAGGCTAACATGAGTACAGGGACGCGTTCCTTTCCGACCGACCTGGCTGGGTGGGGTGCGATGCGATATGCGATAAGCACCGGGCCGGGGGGACTGGGGCATGGACAGGGTGTAGATGGAATGGAACTTTACAACAAAGGATTGTGTTGTGTCAGCGTAGCCGATGCCGATATGTTCATGGCTGGCTCATACTTCATACTCATATGTGATATGTGATGTCCTGATGTCATTTTTTGTATGGGGAACTGCACAAAGCGCGAATTCCGCTGAATCTTGTTTACTACCTACTAAAAAAAAACTACTACTACTACTACGTACCTATGTATTTCAACATTCGACGTAGTTATCTAGTAGTGCTACACACTTTTTCAGTACATCATTCATGTATCATATCATCCTTATGTTCCTTGTCGAGTAGATCTTTATATTAGTTTTTTTTATCAAATTTTATTGACACACGTATTATTATGCCTACGAGGAAATGAAATGCACCAGCTGACTGATGACGATTGACAATTGAAGATTTAGTCTGTAGGTAGAGTAGAGTAGAGAGCTAGACATACATTCCAAAGATTTACCACTCCGCAGATGAGCTGCTGTTCGCTGTGAGTGAGCGTGAGCACTAGTGAATTTTTATAAAGTGTGTCAGTTTGAAGTGCTTTGGATTAACCGTGTTCAGTGATTTTTTGTGAACTTTTCCTGCTTGGAACTGTCGTCAGTAGTAGTACACAAGTGTAATTAATTACTATACTGCCCATTTCGAGATTTCGGTTCAGATATGACGATCCACAACTTGTACATATTTGATAGAAATGGAACGTTAATGTATTATGGGGAGTGGAATCGAAAGAAGGCGTCAACTATGAGTAAAGAAGAGGTAAAACCACTTATATTTTATTTGAAAATGCTAACTATATACATTTCCAATAATAGTAGTAGAAATCAGCAACGGTGTAAAAAGTTTGTCATGATAAATGTCATTCTATTCTATTCATCAATTGACTGCGTGCACGTTACTTCGACTTTGCTCATCATTTTGCTTCGTCATCTGCCACACAGCAAAATAGGAGCAGAGGAATTTTAAAATGAATTTTTTAATATTGGTTATACAGGAAGGAAAATTGGTGTATGGAATGCTATTCTCTCTTCGCTCCTTTCTGGAAAAGATTTCGCCACTGGATCTGAAGGATAATTCGTTTTGCTATCGTACCTCCAAGTACAAAATGAACTATTGGGAATCCCCCACTGGGGTAAAATTTGTAATGAATACGGACCTGGGTTCGCCTAATGTAAAAGATTTACTAAGGATAATCTATCAAATGGTAATTTTTTTATTTTCAATCATTTAGTTTATGTATGTGTGTGTCTGCATGTGGAATAACGAATATGGAAACATGGAACAAAAATAATACATTATTTCGATGGTTTTTTTTTTCTTTTAGGTTTACGTAGAATATGTCGTCAAAAATCCTGTATGTCCAATGGGGGAATATATTCACAGCGAATTATTTGCTCAAAAATTAGATGAGTTAGTCAAGTCGTCGCTGATTTACACATCAAAAACAGCTTAAAATTATGGAAGGTTAAGATAATTGACTTTACGTGATCGCAGTTTACTTAATTTGTGTATACTTGCATTTTTATTTATAATGTTGCTAAATCATTAAATATTCCAAGATTTGGTGATCATTATGTCATTATTGATCAACGGTAACGATTTTCGTACATTATAAAGTCTAAATGGCACAAGGGTTTCACTGAAAACCAGCGGTGGAATGTCTGTAGATTTAATGGTGAATGTAAATGTGAGCTAAAGATAGACAATTAGGAATTAGGATTCAATGGATATACGATTCAAGCAAGACTAAAGTACCCGCAAGATGCACAATGAGTCATGCTATATGTGATTGATGATTACGGTTTAATGCAGAAATGTTGAAAGCAGAATAGCTCTGGATTACATACATTTTTATTTCATGAGCGAATCATCATATTATATGTTTGTAAACTTGCATTTGACTGATTTACTGGCTAAACAAACCAGGCCACGTAAAGTGATGCATAATAGCTATATAACAAAGACTAGCATAAACTTCAAACTTGAGAAATGCGTAACAATGCAATGTATGCATGCTTTCCAGATCCACATAACAATTTTTATTCTGAAAGCGTTTAATGATCACATTATCGAGTAAAGTTTTAAACTTGAGTTCATGTCAAGTGGGCTAATTAATTGTTGTTCGTTCGGATGAAGTCAGTATAGTTCTGTTTTATTGTATATGGTTTGTGATGTTTTGGTTTTAATTTAAGATATAACGTGTTGGTGTTGGTGGTAATTTTAGCTGTATTATGCCAAGCCAATTATGCCAACCATTGGTACAATTGGGAGTAGCATAGCTCGTAGTCCTTACACTAATGTAAGAACTCGCAAAACTAAGATGTTGCTTTATTAACAAAAATAATTTGCTGTAGTCTACCATATTATGAACTTACAATGCTCATTGTCTGCCGACCTTGCTTTAATGACACAGTCATACCAATTTCAAGTTTCAAATAGAGGCTATATAGTTTCCGTATTGATGATTACTACCCATCTACTTGACTTCATTTCTTTTATAAATAGTAAAATCGTAATTTCCATTTTGGTTGGACTTGCTGTAAACAAAAAGTATATATTGTATTATTTGAAGTGTGATGCGATATGACTATACGACGAATCACATTAAAAATATGCATTGTTCATTCAGTGACGTCAGCTTGATTGCTCACTGAACTACCATATACAGCATTTATGCTATCTTTTGCGTTAATCTGAAAAACTACAATCTAATCTACAGTAAGCCTATAGTGGTTAATTGTACAAAATATAAGGTACGTGTACATATGACAGTCAGTGAAAATCTCACTACTTCCAGTACTTCCTTTAAAATGTTGCAAAATATACTAATTGACTGGTAATGGAATTCCGAAATTGTTTTAAAATTAAAAATCACTACACTAATGCTGACGCTGGAAGAGAGCTGTGCTTCGGCTTTACTTTTGTAAAGAAGACTTTGATATTTCCAGCAAAATCCGCACTGACTAGAACATAACCTGCGGGGCACGTTGATGTATGCTTGGATGCTTGTGAGTTAGGCTTCGTTAATGATGGAGATTTAATCATTCCAGCCCGTTGCTGCTTTTCTGCTTCAGCTTCTTTTTCTTTGGCTTCGATCTGCCTAACAATGATGTCAGGGTCGGGTGCAAATACGGCGCATGTGACAACCACATTATGTGCTAAAATAGAGGGAGAAATAATACATTACACTAAAAGTTAAGTTAACTTAAGAAGAACCTGCAATAAGTTTCATTATCGTTGACTAACCTTTGATACCCTCCCAGTATCCGTTGCGATCTCTTCTGGCTGACGAAAACTTCGAGTAGTCATGATAAGTTTTCCATATATAAACGAACTGATTCTCACTTCCACTAACAACATACTTTCCATCGTGGCTAAATGTGCCTTTGATTTGACTTGATGTATTGACGTAGCCCTTGTATTTGCATGTCAATCCCAAATCTCGCAAATCATACAACCTTATTCTGGAGTCGTTCGACGTTACTAGAATCTTGTCCTCGCCAGCCATAGGTTCTATTCCTGTGATTTTTCGCCCAGTTAATCTTTTTTTACCCTTGTGGACAATTATCTGCGTGTGATATTTCAACTGCTCAGTGTGATAAAACATGCATCGTCCATCGTACGTTCCAACCACTGCAAACTTTCCATTCTGGCAAAAATTTGCAGCTGTAATTAGCTTGTTTGGTCCAGTGACTTCATTCCACAAAGCGACCTTCTTATCAGGGATGTTCCATAACCTTAACTTGCCGTCTAAGGATCCACTAAGGAAGTATCTGTCATCCTATCAACACAGACATGAAGTCATAATGAGTAATTGAAGACTTGAAGAACCAGTAGTAGGAAGTAAACGTACGGAAACTGGAAACTTACCCGTGGATGAAACGCTATGGCTGTTACGAAGTCAATATGTTGGAAACAACAAAGACATTCTCTTCTAGAAATATGCCAGAGGCGAACAGTCCTATCCATACTAGATGAAAGAAGAAAGAAACTCTTCGACCACGCGATATCCAACAGGTCAGCCGTATGTCCCGAGTAAACGCAAAGAGGCCGAGGGACAAATGGGGCTCGTGGATCGCTATTTTCACTAGTGAAAAAGGAAAATAATATTTTTAATGTAACGCAATTTCTGTTATCCCTCAACCATTTAAGCATACTGATCAATAATGCACACATATTGAACCTTACCTAGCTTGCAGCATTTCTTCAACAGAGTGATGTGAATGCTGGGAGACAATCGACTCCTGGCTTGGCGTTGGTGACACTTTATCAGATGTGTTTTTGGATCGCATATCTTGGAAATAGGACAGATGATCTTTCAAAACCCATATACGAATAGCTCGATCTTGTCCTGATGTGGCAAGCAGTCTTCCACAATTTGAGAACTTCATGCACCACACTGGCCCTGAATGATCGCCAGACAAATCTTGAACTTGTTGTAAATGGTCGAATTCATACGGACCTTTATGACTATGAGAAGCTTTCATTTTAATTAGAGGCTCGAGACCCCCGCTTAGTACTCCCTCGTTTGTGCTTATATCAACATCTTCCTTGTGTCTATGTGTCCTCTGTGCTAAGGATTTTGCCTTATCTACCGTCTTCTTTACTGTTGAGCCTAGAAATCTCTTTACTTGGGCAGTCTTTTTCTTTACACTTGATTGATCTCCGTCTTCCTGTGACGCTGCAGACGACTTCTTAGAATCCATCGACTCTTCATCGGAATCTCTGTCCTTATTATCTCGCTCGCTTATATACTCGGAAGTTAATCTCATTATGTGTAAGGATAAGGGATTGATACATTTTGGAATTCTTTCCTCGGCTGAGGAAAGTGGAATGCGCTCTCCTGTATCCAGATTTAGAACCTATAGCGTATACACAATCAAAACAATATAAAATCCAACTCGCATAATTGGTGAATGAACAATCAAAGGGATATACATATGACAGTCTAGTTAGGCTACAGCTTCGAACTGAGAAAAAGCTGCATGCATGCAATCAGGAATTACAGAATAAATCACAAGAAGACTCAAATGTTAATCGTGTACCGACCGGATGCAAATCCAATGACTTCGGCCGCTTGAAAATTAATGCATATTCAAGAATATAAACACATATATACAACATATATGTGCATGTATATAAATAGGCGTTTACAAGTAAATAACTAACTACTAATTACTCAAGTTCACCATACACCATAGGAAAAGAAAATTACCATATCATGATATATTTAAGTTTCATGGAAAAACATATTGAATTCAAACTTTAATTTTACATAAATGTTTGAAATGGGAAAAATTTTGTTCAGTTTACCTGGACTTGTTCTAAAATTTCTAGATCAGAAAGTAGTTTTCCTGAATCTGTTCTGGTTCTAAGATTCATGTTTAAAATATGTTTGGATTCCGGTTCATGGGTATGGGTAATGCTACATTCGGCATCCTTTTTCTCTTCTAGCGCAGCCATGGCTGAAACAATGGATGAAAGTTGCTGATTACCAGGAAGTTTAGGAATGGAACTGCTGGAGGCAGTAGTGCCCAAAGATGGATTAGAGGATGACACATTCAAATCAGGAACTGTTGAAACAGCCGATGAGTTGTTTAAAGTTGACGAATTCGAGTTCGATCGAGATGACTCCCGTTGTCCCCCGGATCCAGTCCCACTTGGGTCGAACGCCGCCGTAGCGTCTTTAGGCAAGGATTCAGTCCGTCGAAGCACTTTGGGTCCTGCACTTTTTGCTTTGGTTTTCTCTTCATCTTGTGCTTTTACTATCCAGAACTTTTGATTTGGACTTTCCAATTGCCTGTCCATTTCCCTACACATTGAACGTATGGATACGGTAGGGCTTGGTGGCGTTTGTGCTGAAAATGTAACGCCAGTGATGCACTCATCGACATCCCTCAGCCGTGAAGCCTGACGCGTCAAAACGGTAGGTGGTTCTGGGGCATTTTTCTTGCGTCTAAGATCATCAGTGAATGCCAACTCTTCCAGTTTTGTTCCAGAAGCCGTTTGCGTCAAACCTTTCCGTTTAGTTCTAGGTGGTGCAACCGGAGCTTTCATGATTGATTTGTCAGAATCCACCTTGTCCTTGCAACTTCTTACAACATCGGGTTCAGGGACGAATGTATCAGCTTGTCTGCTATTACTATTACTAATAGTACAAGTATCAAAAGCTGGCGATGATGAAGGCACTGTGTCAGTCACTATACCTGTGATTTTATGTGCTAATAAAAGTGCGTTTTGTTGTGTATACTGTTGATTATTTATCAAGTTTGCATTCGTTGCATTCCCAGCAATAGTTACTGCATTTGCATTGTCTTGTGCTACTGCTGCTGACTGATTTTGCGCGCAAGTTGCAGTATTTCCTGTAGTGGACGCTGTGGAATAATTGGAAGACGACGCCCCCGGAATACGACCCAAACGACCAATGGAAACTCCTGACTGTAAGCTTACAGTGTCATGGTCAACAACTTTGAAAGGATGTGAAGTCCTTCCAGATATCGCTCCATATACACCCTCCACACTCGACGTTTGACTATCAGATTGTGAATTTTCATCAGCGTGAGGTTCTTCATTTTCTTCTGTGTTAAGACGTCGGCGCATTTCTTCCATTCTTTTCCGTCTCCGCTCATCCTCCTCCAGCTCTTCCAGCTGACTCTAAAAAACCCAAAAGTAATACGAGGTACAGATAAAGCATATTTTCCATTGAATACAATACATGAATTAAGAATTTACTCTTATTACCTTTGATAAGGAATTGAGCGAAAGTTTGCTGACATCATTTGCAGATGTATTCACGTATGACAGTGATGTCCCCGGAGAAAAGAATGTGTCTGAAGAACAGCTATCTACTTCGGCAGGAGTTAGTTTGGATAAGTCAGGCCGATTCTCGTGTTTCTCGAGCACTTTGCGTGAAAACCTCAATAAAGTTCCCGTATTTGGCTCCTCAGCATCATAAAATTCATCCGATGATTCTTCACATCTTTCATCACTAGTATCCGAACTACTCGATGTAGACATGGCTTCTTTGTCCAGCTCGGATTTTTATTGTCACTGAAGAAGAATCACTGTGTCACTCACATACATGTACTCCCAATCAGATGTCAGAGAAATTACGAACAGAGTAACAGAGCGACTAATTTTTGAGAAGAGAGGGGCTAAAAATATCAATCACACTAAACAACTAACAACAGGATTCTACGCCCGAGGTGGAAGGTTTGGCTTGGCTTAACAGAGATTATTCACGAACTCATGGTAATCTTTGATTGATAACGTCGAGTTTCAAGAGGAACAAGTGCATTTTCTGCACATTCAACCCCCCTTTTATCATCAAATCAGACAAAAAGAGAACGGGAAAGTGATAATCAGAAATTCATTGATATCCTCTATAGCTCTTACCCATGTTGCATTTTTTGGGTGTTGTAAATAACAATACATATCACGTCACTACTGGTAAAACACGGGATTTATAGGTTTTGATGATGATGTGCTGCTGCGGGATTCATTGACGCGTATGTATTTGTCCGCAGCGGAGGAGCGACTGTTTTATATTATGGCTGTTTTGGCATTGGGGATGAAAAAGCGGAGAAACCTGTGATTAAGCTGATGTTCCAAGAACGAGAGTATAGTATATCGTTATATACTCTAGTCTCCTCAAACACAGAAACAAAAATGACACTTAAAATTGGGTTGGCTGGTGGTGGGGATATAGTTAGTTATACCCCAACCCAGAACAGGGCACAGCATAAGTTATCCTGAATTGTTATCGTATTTTATAAATAAAAAAATAATCCAGAAATCCGTCCGCCTCCTATTAAAGAAAGCTCTTTTACAGTATATCACCATATCCATAATACTAATCCATATATATACCACTTTAACACTTTAAAACGTACGTATTATTATTTTCCTCATTTCAGTAAAATCCCTTTTTACAACAACGTACGTATGCCTTCAAAAAACTGAATGGGGGCATAGAGAGCTACACGGAACGGATAGCATTCAGGTGATGCGATGTTGTCGTTGCACACAATCTCTGTATTCGGTCGGTATTGTATACATTGTACGTACACTTGTAACGTTGTAGTTAACACGCATTGCACATAACAATATAGTAAAATATAATAAAAAAATCTTACTCAATTCTCAGCACATCTGTTTCACTGACTCTCATCCTGCTATTGCTGCACAGCACAGAGCACACTGTCGACCAAACGAGTAACACATACGTATTGGGTGGCGAAGTATGTGTAAGTTACACAGTGTAACATGCATGGAGGAAAACTTTTTGTGTGAAGGAAACATGATAGCGTGAACCTGAGGGGAGTTAGTTAGTACCTAAATTAGCACATTGCAGAGCAAAATCATAGCACACCACCAGATAGATGAAAAAGCGATTAGACTTTATCCGTTCCTCAGAGTTGTATTTGCAGTTATTGGATAAAAATACCCATTGCGTCAAAATGTAAATAAAATTGGTAATAAAAATGCAGGCATGTACACGGCACTCTCGGCACGGTACTACATTTTGGTAATACACGTAGCACAACGAGTGTATGAAATTACGTTGCACATTCTCGAATAAATAAAAAATAAACTGGAAAATATTGTTTTTTTGTTGTAGCCAGGTCCGACCGGCTTCATTTTACGCTATGCATGAAGACCAAGAATATGCGTCGCTTGTTTGGCATTTGGATTCGTGTTTCGTTTTCTGGAGATGGTTAAATAAATGCACAAAGAAATTCCAGTGGGAATACTATGATTTACCGGGTCAGGGATCCTATGCACAACTAATTATTGTTTTTTAGCAATTTTAATCAAGCAAATGTTAGTTTTTGGAAGAACATATTGTGTTTTACGTCCAGCCTCTTCAAGGTTCATTCGATACCATACCACCTTGCTCTCCAGGGTGAATGTCATTATATGCGAAGGATAAACGAGGTGCAACGCTGAAAAACATTTTGGCTTTTGGTTTTGACCAACGGCAAAGATCATAATAAACAACGTAATATAATACTTACAGAAAAGCAATGACCATGGTATACAATTTATTTACAGAATACGGCAATATCTATTTACGGTATTATATCTAATGGGCTCGCTTCTTACTAGTTCCACCCCTCATCATCACCTATGGGGCAGGCTGGCTGTATGTTCTCCAGTAAATCAATGGAAATGCACCCAGGTGATATGTAACCTCTTTGACACCTAAAGTGTAAGAGAGAAGTTGGATAAATTACACGAGACAGGCGTGGTGAGAGTATGAGATTTCCCTTTTTATGTCTATGTATTTACCATTCAAGGGAATATATAGAAATAATATTTACCATTCCTTACATTCGCACTTTCATAGCATAACCCAAAAGCAATTAGCAAAGTCAATAACGTTGTACTAATATACTTTGGAATTTTGGATATCTCATAAAGATTGAATTCTCATACTGGAGTGTTTCTGCACTGATTGCGAGAGAACTAGTTTTTATTCACTATACTGTATGTAGGTATGTTGAATTCAGTATTAGTTTTGTCAATAATGTCGGATGGATATAGCTAAAGCTGCGCTATGGAGAAATAAGTAGTTCTGAGCATTACGTTGTTGCACAGCAAGCACACGAAATGAAAATGCTCATCAAAAAGAGCCAAAAAGTCTTATCTAAACGGGAAAGTTTTTGTTCCTTGTTTGTTCAGCTTTCTCTTTGATACAATTTGGCTGCTTGGTGCTTATTTAGGCGCATTCAGGTCAGAGTGATCGTTGGGTTGGAAAGTTCGTAATCAAAATCAAACTACTTCTGCATCACTCATTCATAGCTCTATCATTGATAAGAGTACGAAGATTGCAGACATCTCCAAATCAATCGCACTAAAACTAAAAGCGACAGTCGAATTTCTCGTTATTACATTACGAATTAGTAACTTGGGATCATACAAGCTTTGGAAAAATGAGAATATAGCCTAAACTCAACCAAGTTGTAGCAGAATATAAAAGCAACGGAAGTCAGACAAGAGTTATAGTATATATCTATATGAAAAAGGAGTGTGTGGCCGTGGTAGAAGCAATGATTCCCTGCCACTACTTGTTAGATAAGGATACGTATATCATCTTCATCTCTTTGAGACTAAATTAGCAAATGAATTGAACTGGATATACACGTTTATTTTTTTGTGCATGTAGTACCAAAATATCCTATATTTGCACCACTGTATAGCCTGTTGTATCATCATCATCAAGCCCGTGTACTCATCATGATGCTTTATTGCCTTACAGTTAAATCATAGAGCTGCCACGTTATAAATGAAGATCATGATGGTAGAAATGCTATAAAGAGCTTTGGGGATTTGCAAGGATCTGTCTAACACGGAGATTCACGCAAGCTTACTTTTTTTGCTGATCCAAGCTAATTTCAACATGTATAGACAGACTACTATGCTAGGTGAGAAGTTGTTTGGCAGAACATTTGGAAGATGTTGATGTTGCAACCCCAATGTTACAAGGCTGCGTAGGGAGGCTGACCTCATATATGCCTAGCTGAAGATTTTGTATTCTTTTGGATTAACCATAAGTGAAATTAACTGTAGGAAGTACACAAGCCATGTGTGCCATATACTGCACATTTTTTGCTAGTTGATTTGATCACAATTTCGGCAATTCGAATTTCGATCGTGCAAACTTATACAACTGTATAGAGTTTTTGTACCGTATTTCGTATTTTACGATTCTCGATAACTAAGGATATCAGGAAAAGGTAAAATTGTTAACTTTATAATTTCTGCTATGT
Source organism: Dicranocentrus wangi (assembly GCA_036850665.1). Taxonomy (NCBI): domain Eukaryota; kingdom Metazoa; phylum Arthropoda; class Collembola; order Entomobryomorpha; family Entomobryidae; genus Dicranocentrus; species Dicranocentrus wangi. The sequence goes on along the minus strand of JAANSN010000001.1, from coordinate 209,479 downwards.
ATATTTTCCATAAATCTAACCCAAAACATGGTATATAGGAAATATTTGGTTCTTTCAAATATTTGTCCTCACATTTACTTTCTTCTCTTTTTATACTATATCGTAATCAAAGTAGGTAGGTATATACCTATACATAATACGTGATGATGAGCCTGTAAAATGCGTAGGAGTATGAGCACACAGAGAAGGGGTAGGGGTGCACACGCACAGAGTAGAAATCACATCATCTCCCATTGATCGTGTTTTTACAAAAGAATGCGTTCTCTATATTAGTTGAGATTGGGAAAGATCTCCTTTTATGGAATGCAGAACAAGGTAATGTAACAGCCTACAGGCTATCAAAAAAGGGAACTTAACCTCACCCTCTGCCTACCAACCAACTAGGCAGGACTCGACTGACTCTCATTTCTGTGTAGAAAGGAGAAAAATGTCAGTGTAAACAAGGGGAACAAGGAATAACATAACACAGCACACATCCATGCAGTGTTTTTTGTCCACACAAAATTCAGAACTTCCTTTCCAAAAACGGTGTAAATATTTTGGAATAATAAGTATGTAAATGGTTGTTTAAGTGTATTTTAAAAAATTGTGACAACATTGATTTTGCTATTGAAGTATTCTCCATAGAGTAGATATTGGATCGTTCGTTAGAAAGTGCACACTACTCCGTATCTACTCGTTAATTTTTATATTTTCACAGCAGCTCACATCCTGATTTTCAGCCGAAATGCCTGGGTTAGCTCTTTTTAATTAGCTATTATATAAATAATTGTATATAATACAGGTTTAAATTTCCTCCTCTCAATAATAATTATATCCAAATTACTAACTTCACATCCACTACGCTCTTCTTCTGGAATGATCAGCCACGTAAAATACGTGTATGTGCATGCAGCCATCATCCTACCTCCAAATTAAATCCAATTTCATAGTGTATGTGAGAAGAGAAGTTGCAAGTTCACTTATTCTGAAAATTTGATAACATAATAGCTCATGTTTCATGTATGAGTTCTTTTAGTACTAGATTGTGGCGTATTACCAGTTTATCCGGAAGTAAGTCATCCAACAAAATATTGGTTTTGCGGTTTTAGACACACTCGGTCGGTAGTCATACAATAGCATTGTTATAGCAGTTCGTATAACTTTATGGTCAATTCTACCGAAGAGAAATGAAATCAATTGGACTTTTAAAGTTCAAGGAAGTTGCATCGTCTTTGTCTAACATTTACGCTCATCCAATTTTGACAGTGGACAACATATCATAAAACAGTAATAGGTACCTTATGACGATGTATGTACTTACAAATACAAGTTCCGTGATAGTATGGACTGGTGTGGAGTTCGGTGCTCACAATTTGTTTGTGTGCTCAAAGAAATAATTTTGTTGACACATTCTCTTATCTCTTTCCGATGTCCGATTGAGTTCATCTTCAGAATGATGATGCATGTTGGTCTATGAATGAGCAATCGTATCGTATATATTCCCCATTTAGTGATGACTTAATGGCTTTACACAATAAGGTACTGTCAGTATTAAACTGAATCTTCATGTTAGACATCTGCCCTGGCATATTATTGTGTAGACGCGACGGATTAATCAGTCACTGAAACGAATGTATGAGTACAAATGACGTGCAATACACAGGCTTATTTATCCAAGTAGCTTTCCCATTCCAATGGGTAAGTATTAAGCATTTAGATAATAATAGTTGGGAACATAAGATATCTTCATCATCACATATATATGATGAATATTCTATCATCTCTGAAGCCAAAGTGGCAACAGAACAGAATAACTTTTATGAGCCGAGCATGTAAATATAGTGTCACAAAAAATCCCGAAAATTCATGGTCTTCAGGAATGTCGCATTATCCTGACTGCCATCAATATTGATGTTTTGCTTAAGTTCATTCATTCATGCCATTCAAATTGTTGTGCGGAGCCTTCCAGACGTGATAAGTTTACGACGCGATTTAAAGCATGTGTAGTGTACACGTAAATCTAATTGTCACTGATTTCATCATCCGCATCCCCTTGAATATGAAGTATAAATGCAAATTATGCTAAAATAAACATACAAGACAAATAAGTCATTAAATTCTTAAGTGGAAATGGCACATTAATTCATTTGAATATTGACAGGCCGAAAGTGTAATATGTTTTGCAAAAGCCATATAACAAAAACTAGATGTGGTCCGTGGTCGTGTGGTTAAGAGAGATGGAGATAGTACAGTAATTAAATGTGACACACTAAAAGTAGAAATAGACTACTAATTTCACAATATCACAATCCAGCAGAGCTCCGTGTCCGTGCCATGCAAAACATAGCACACTGTACTACTGTAACGTGCTTTCCTGGGATGTTTGCAATTTTCGTTGTTTGACTGAATTCTTCATTCTGACAGAAATCACTTTACATTTATGTGTGTGTGTGTCAGTGGCAAATTTGCCAGCACAAGTTCATGGCTTGAATGCCAAATAGTGAGATAAGATAAGAATCCATAATGGACCAAAGTATGAGTTTTTGTTGGAGTGTGTGTTGGTTATAACGCGTGGAATAGTTTCAGCTCTTGAGAGCTGCTCGATTTCATGTACATATTATTATTATATAGGGATTATAATCTTACCTAATTACCTAGTTAGTTAGTAGTAGTTCCATTGCATTCCAAGATACTACACGACGCGTCTCGCACGCCGCATTATTGCGTGCATTATTAAAATATCCAAAATGGAGGCAAACGATCAAAAGTTTCATTTAAATATTGTGCAGAGTAACCTGTTCATTAGAAGGAGCAGTAAAGCCCGTATAATAACGAAAAATGACGAAGAATGGGAAAGGTAAAAAGGCGAATAAATTCCTGGAACAAAACGTAGAATTCTATTATGTTTTGCGTACGTGTTCCCTCATGTTAGGGAAATGTTTGTTTGTATTTGTGCTCTTGCTTCTTAGTGCATCTTAAAACTACAAAATAATTTTTCGTTTTTTTGCAGCATCAATCTGGCTCTCGGAACCATGTTCTGCTCCCGCTGTGGGGAGGGGTTCGAACCGGAAGATAAAATTGTCAACTCAAACGGGGAGCTTTGGCATCCTGATTGTTTCGTGTAAGAATAACGCACGCTTAATATGTGTTTATTTAAAAATTCATCTATTTTGCATGCGATAAAACTTTTTCCATAAAATAGGTGCGCCCAATGTTTTCGACGATTCCCCGACGGGACATTCTATGAATTTGATGGTCGGAAATACTGTGAGCATGATTTCCACGTTCTCTTTGCTCCATGCTGTGCAAAATGCGGTAATCATTATTATTTCTTTGCAGTTTTGTTTTGACATAACTTGGTGCAAGTTGGTACATTATTGGGGAACGCCGAACGGGCCAGTATAAAAATATTATGATTCGTGAAAATGTACCTACAACAAATATATTCTTGATGCTATAGGTGAATTTATCATCGGCCGTGTAATCAAGGCGATGAATGCAAGCTGGCACCCACGGTGTTTCCGGTGTCAAATGTGCGAGAAAGAGTTGGCAGATTTGGGATTTATTAAAAATCAGGGTCGGGCCCTTTGCCATGATTGCAACGCAAAAGTGAAAGCAGCCGGCCTGGGAAAATACATTTGTCACAAATGCCAGTACGTAGAGCTTCTGATTTGACAAATTACTCACCTGTAGTGTTTGGATACATAATTAATTTACTAAAATTTGCAGTGGACCAATTGATGACAAGCCACTTCGGTTCAGAGGTGAAGTGTATCACCCTTATCATTTCAACTGCTCGGCTTGTGGTGTTGAATTGAATTCGGATGCACGAGAAGTGAAATCTCGCCCCGGATATGCTGCAAATGACATGAATCAGTTGTACTGCCTCCGATGCCATGATAAAATGGGTATTCCGATTTGTGGAGCCTGTCGACGTCCTATAGAGGAACGGGTTGTCACAGCACTTGGAAAGCATTGGCATGTGGAGCACTTTGTCTGTGCCAAGTGCGAGAAACCCTTCTTAGGGCATCGTCACTACGAAAAGAAAGGTCTTGCGTACTGTGAGACACATTACCATCAACTCTTTGGCAATCTTTGCTTCATATGCAATCAGGTCATAACTGGAGATGGTAAGCCTTGCCAATTATGTCAGAACAATAAAATTGAGCCATGTACGAGTACAATAGGCATGTAATGGTAAATTTAATTTTTTCCTTGAAGTTGTTACGGCCCTGAACAAAGCCTGGTGCCAACATCACTTCGCTTGCGCGCTGTGCGACCAGCGTTTGAATCCTAAATCAAAGTTTTACGAGTTTGACACAAAGCCAGCATGTAAGAAGTGCTATGAAAAACTGCCAGTTGAACTCCGAAAGCGATTAAAGAAGATGCACGACCAAGCTGCCAAGCGAACCGTGTCTTCTCCAGTTCCTAACCCATGAAGTGTTCAACAGTCCACACATATACTCGCCACCATTTTCCTTTGATATATTTCATTGAAAGTATTATTACTAATTAACCAATACTAATGATACCATCACAAGAAATTAATTGTAAGTCAACTTGCAACTGTAATTGTAATCCAGGAATCAGCATCTATTATGCAAAGTAACATTGATTCTTTTCAAATTTTGTTAATATAATTACGCATGGAAATGCTCCTTCCATTAAACTGGAACGAATTGCCTTAAGAGGGACGCCTGCAACTTTTTCCAAAAGTGGATATAAATGATACAAAATGACTTGGCTTAACTGTTATTGTTGTTGCTTAACTTATTAACCCATCTAATGGTATATATATATTATGTACGGTAACATACAAAGTTAATAAACAAATCATAAACCATTTTTACATAGTTTTGTTTTAATGTATCTTTTACTAAATATTAATTAACTTACAACGGTATTAAAGTTTTTTTCATTCATAATTCGAAACAGAAGCATTAAAAAATGTAAATCGGACAAGTTGAAGCGGGTATTCGGCCGAAATTTTGTACATCTAATCACTACTTCGAAAAAATATCAGTCATCGTAAATTTTCAGATCGTCGGCAATATGTTCGTTATCTTTAGGTTTCTTGATTTGCTTCTTCCTTTGTGCTTTCCTTCGTTGAATGGGTTGCACAGTTTTCTTAATACCCTGATCCTGCATTGATCGGATGCCTTGTTTGTCTAAATATTCTTCTATTTTTGCATCGTCAATCCCATCAACAGCTACTGATCTCCAAAGCTTCTGGAACTCATCATCTACGATTAAATCTGCATGCCTATCATTATAAAAGAGTACTTTCTTCTTGTCTTGACGTTGAATCGTAATGATTTCAGAGTCCAGTGCCTGTAACAACCCGTATTTATTTCCAAATTTACAGGTATGTTCGATGAAGCCTTCGTCATGAAGGAAGTAAGAGTGCAATTAAGTTTACCTTTAGAACTCTTTCAGCATGCGGTACTGATTCTAAAACATCATCACGAAGTATACCACCAAGCCCTTTCAAATCGTGTTGCTTTAGTAAGCGTAGCAAAGATTTCTTGTCCCTGCATCTAAGTGGAGGCTTAAACTGAAATTTTCCATCCATCGTCGACTCAATTTTTGGATTATTTGGTAGCGCTTCCGTTAGCAGCCACTAGTTCAATAATAAAAACACGCTGACATAAACAACAGCAATCATTCCTTCACCAAGTCTTCTCAACGCAATTAATATGCACAAACTTGTCTTGTTTTTCCTGATGCATCAAGTTGATTGGTTTCATCTAGAATTTCCTCCATCGTTAATGGCGAATCCTCACCCTCCTGAAACTTTTGACGGAGATGCTTTACGATTTTTGTAAGTACTCCAAACTTAAATGCCGACGCAGCAGCACTCATTCTGTAATAGAGATGTAACATTTTAGATGACCAAAAACTGAAGCATATATTTTTAATAGTTGGTCTATCAATCGTGTAATTAGTTTCGTCGGATTTGTGCTCACGATGATCTCGAGCTACTAAACATTGAAGGCCCCGGGTCATTGACGGATGGCCCATTTCTCATTTTCTTCGCATCTGGGCCGGCAGAAGAGGTGTCCTCTTTCCGCTTCTTGGTCTCGATTCTACAAATTTCATACATCAAATTTCAGATTTATTCAAATTGTTTATTATCATTTTCAGTGATCAGATCAGAACCAGAACCACACATAAACAATACATTGATTGACAACGGATAGCTTAAAAGAGTCACTTACACCGGGACCGCAAAGGCTCTTTTTTGAAAGAGCTCTCTCTCTCGAAGTAAGGCAGGATCCATGATTACCAGTGAATAATTTTTTCTAGTTATTTGAACACACTTTTACAAAAAGAACAAAAACGTTCAAGCTCACATCCACAATTCACATGCAAACCAGCTTTTCGAGCCTTTTCTGTGCACTACTTGAGCATTACCGCAAAAATATGCATCATATAAATCACTAAATACCGAATTTAAAACATCGAACAATTGGAATATTTTATCCTTCCAGTAGTTTTATTAATCAATTTTATAACATCCACTATTTATATCAACCTACATTAGTCACTATTTGACAAAAATGAACCAAAAAATATGTTCACCACTCAAACCTTATTTGTCACACAAATTGGCAATCAAATAAAAAGCTTCCAAAAAACTAAATCAAGTTGTTATTTTCAAAATGCATCAGGATAATAATATTCTGCTGACTCCGTCCGAAGCCCTTCTGCTGAATCAGATGTGGATGGATGATGTGAAAGTCAGTTTATTTATTTACATTTTTTTTACTCATTTGTGCGTTCGTCTGTCGTCCCTCAATACATACCTTTCAATAACACAAGGATATTAAATTTGCTCACCGTATTTCCCTCTGTGGTTTATCTATAAAGGGGCAACACGACAGCGTAAACGTTGCTGGTGCTCCTCCTGGCGCTGCTATGCTGTAAGAAATTAAGTGAGCAGAATAACTAACAGCCAGAATTGCTGAATGCTGTAAAACTGGAATATAAATTCATAGTTGTTGAGGATGTGAGATGATTAGCAAGTTTTGGAATGACGGTAGGAATAGGAATATTAATATTAATATTATGTGTGATTATGTCAATAAGAAGAACCACACGACATAATTATTATTACTTGACTATTTTTTTCCAGTGTTTTTTTTTATCGGATTCGAATATGCTTGCATTTCTGGATATTATGCTTAATTTTGCGTATTATAGTGCACCCAAGAATTCTTCAATTGAAATTGGACATGATTCATTTCATTCATACATAACGCACCAGTGGGTCAAAACTGTAGTGCATCACAAGTATTTTAGTGCACACAAGTAGGAGTAGTGAAAAAGTAGGAGGAATGGATAGGAGATGGATGCAAAAAAGTGCAAAAGTGTGCAGACGCATAAGCAAAAAGGCTACAGGATACAAATGAACTGAATGAGTCAATAGCAAGGGCAATGACAAATGCAAATGATACTGCTATGATGAGTGTACCAAGTTTATTCCGTGAAATTCAATGAATGATTGTCACTATTTCAGTGGTCTGGTCTTTTGGTCATAGCTACTTTCTAGCGTCTGTCTTTCATAAAGATATGCACATATCATATTATTATGCAGATATGACAGTGCAGTTACACGGAAACGCTCAGCACTTTTGCATACTGCCTAAGTGCCTAAGTTTGATTCATTTAAGGCGTACAAGACCATGTGCATATATATTGGACATAACTTTCCAATCCCGAAATTCAAAGAATTGCGTGACACACCGCATTATATATGCATTTAGCAGAGACGAGGTGTTAAGATTAAAAATACATATATTATATTGGTTTATGTATCATCAAGTTTTACAGCAGCAAATGGTGTTGGTGGATAATTCTAAGAAATTTAACTATTGTTCCCATTACAGCTTTTAGCTTTAGTTAATCCTTTCCTTTCTTTTTATTATAACGTCTTCGGATGACGATTTATGAATTTTACAACATCTCGGGTTCCTTTGAATTGGTGGATCGTGGAATTGGGGGATACAGAAATCAGGTAATAGTGTTAAAGCGTTCTGTTCCGAATTTCAATAATGACATGACATACGATATTAAACCTTTTAGCCCAATTTTATCAGCGTCTGACTGACTTGAACTTTTGCCATCCTCATTCAACATCTGCACCCTTCTTCACTTCACTCAGCACGAGGAAAAGGATCTGACCTTTTTAACGTTTTAAACTTAAATTTTTATAATTGGTCTTAAGGTTTCAAGGTTTGATTTATAGTAAGAATTCGCGGAGAGCCTTTTAAAATTACTTTGATTGAATGCCTCTAAACCCTTCCTGCCTATGTCCTCAAACGCTGTACGCAGCGCAAACAAAAATACAAGTAATAATAACAACCGTTACCAATTGCATTGGGGGATGATAATATTGATAAATTGATGTGGACGAATACCCAGCCAGATGGACTTCATTGAGCGAGCTAGATTGTTTTCTTGGAGTTTCATCCTTTCATCACGCCACATGGTAAAACCAAAATCTGTGAAATCGTAATGTAAATTGTATTGTTAACATTTTTGACGGATATATTATGTGTGCAGGTATCAACGTCTACTACACTACTACTACTAGTACTTTAGCTTGTTATATGCAAGAAAGGGTCGGATAAAGATTTAACATGGATTATGGATATTATTATTTATGTCAAGCATCACTTGTTATTCCGCTTTACATATATTTAACTTTTTTTCAGCATCTTTTTCACCAAGTTGCACGAACGTGGTGTAAAGAAGAGAGGGGAACAATACACAGGGAAGACTTGGTTGGTATATAATATTTTACTTTGTTTGTTGAATGACTGCTGCAGCAGTTTGCAGCAAATATCTAATCTTTTTATGATTCCCATGAAACACAAAGCTTTTTTGATCTGTGAGCTCAGTAAATTATTGTTGTAGGTTGTTTGCTCCGGTTACAAAACCTGTATGAGTCCGAGTCGGCATCGTAATTTAATCGAGTTTCCTCAAGGTTTATTGTAATTTTCAAGGTACCACAGACAGTTCATCTTGTACACATGTAATTTGGAAATATATGTTCAGCTGCGAGTTGAATTGCTTATATACATTTGCTCTTTTCACTGTGCTCGCTTGCACCAATACCGATACCAACCAGCTAAAAACCTATAATATGGTACGTATCAATTGTACTCAAGTCATATACTATACTTGAGTTTACGTGTAGAAAATGTACTACGACAAGACAAGTCAGCCGAAGAGCCACTTTTGCTGAATTTCTTTCTTCGCTTTTAACTAATACTTGAATGGTGGTATAAGTAAATTCTACTCCTGTATGTTTACTTCTCCTTAATTCCACTCCTTTGCAGTGCACCTGTCTCATGGAATCGAGTATGATGGGGTTGAATTGATACAAAGGAAAAGTTTACCCATTTCATTTCTGCAATATTTTCATAGGTATGGTGGTGGTGGTGGTATAAGTTTGCGATATGATGATATTGTCTTTTCCTCTCACTTGTTGTCTTTTACTCTCTGATCAATGATTATCCTTTGCAAGAATGGTTCACACCGTCGCTCGTTCGTACACTTATTATTACGCTTAGGGACTTTGCGTCTGTGATATACACATTACATGCACTCAAACGCCGCCCCTAATTGGACGAGAGTGCATTAAATATGTTCGACTGTTTTTTATGTTGCTCACGTATTGCATCTTCTGCGGATATATAAATATATGAGCTCTTCTGCCTTCCATATAATGTACTACTTACAAAGGGTCTTAAGCTCGCAAACTACTTATTTTTTGAAGTGATTGCAGGTTTGCGAACCGTCAAGTTAAAGTATCAAAGGCAAAACTAAACACCAATGCCAGTTTGAAGTGTGTGTGTGTGGAGTTTCGAAGCGGCTGTTGTTTTGCTGTTTATGTGTGTCTAGTTATCTTTTTGCACGTTTGACGTTAGCTTGCTCGGTGCTCCTGTCTTGCACATTTTATACAAATGAACTGAACAGCAGAAGAACATGAGTTGTTTAGGTAAGGCAATATAGGCATAATACAGGCAGGCATATGCATACACACCTTTGGCTTGACTTCATCTCCGTCGCGTTCCTGTAGACTTGTATTCTTTCTTCTCTTCTCTTCTTTACCTTTTCAGACGGCTTTTCTCTCTGCTCAAGAAGATCCTCTAATTTGCATTTGTAACAATATGAACATGTTTGTGGGCTCACAGTTGAAACTCATGATGAGGAATGATATCAGAAAAATTGCTTCTTGGAACTGAACATTTAGTGTTTGCGTTTGTCACCCAGTTCCTCCTTCTACACCTGTCGCCATTGTCTACCTGCAGTCGTGTCAAGTGTATAAACGACTTCATCTTCGTCCCTTCATCATTATCATTATGAATTTGAAAAATGTTAATAGAACAATAGGGGAAAAATCAGCCGTTGAATGCACAACGATAATATACCGTGTAAATAATAAAAAATCATGTTGATATAAACACAATATTATAAGGATAAGAATGCACAAGTATAATATAATATACTACTGATGCATATTTATGAAATGCATGAGAAGATGCTCATTTTATTTCAAAGGATATAATATTATTTGAAGTGAAACATTGTTTAAAATGACAGCTCTGGTTTTATTATTTTTTATTTTACAACATTTAAGCATACAATTATTCAGAAATGAGCAATTGTTCGTTCATTCTTCCTTAAAATAATTTACTCCCCCTAAATTACGTGCTAAAATATCAATTGATATTTACTACGCTGTAGCGAATAATTGCTACAAAGCTTTCTGGATTCTTTTTATTGCTAGACAGTTTACAATACATAAAGGTAAGCTAAGGTAAGGTGTCGGTGTCGTATACAAAACAAGCGAGTAAAGAAGATTACAAAATATCATATACATTATTGGCAAAAAACTTGTCCTGGTGGAGTCATATAATCCCGTAATGATATGTGTTGTATTATTGTATCAGCAGAGTGTGTGCGACTTATGCGTGGTGCATTTTTACGATGACACTGTATTTGGTTGTAAGATGCATATTGTTATTTAATCATCATCATCATCATCATGGATTTGACTTTGAACTTGAGTGAGTTGAATGTTTCCATAAAACTACTCACACTATGCATCTCGTCAATCCATCTCTCAACGACTCTCACTCACTATATATACGTGCTATTATTATTTTACCCACTTGTTCATTGTAGGCGATAGTGATCATTATTATTAGTAGTCTTTATGATTCCTTTGTTTTTTGAAGTCATTTCACGCTAATTATTGCGCTGCGCTGCAGTGTTTTCAAATACAAACGGTGTGCAGGCAGAGGGACTCAGATATGCACAAACAAATACAATGGTATAAAGGGGCATAATTTCAAAACACTACATGGTTTCGCCAGTCTACATTTGCATCCTTTAAGCATACTGCAAGGCAGAAAAGCGTTTTAATATAGATAACCAAACCAAGAGCCAACTTACTCCTTTAATACACGTTTATGACACGGCGAATAAGAGATTACAATTTTTGAGTAATTATGATGAGCACGCGTAGGACAACAGCTGGATTATGTGTAAGCTAGGCTTGTCAGGCAAAAGCTTAACCTCTTTGGGTAAGATCTGACTTATCAAGTAAGGCAGATGGCAAGTTTCAATAGTCAATGTCGTATGCTCCATTAAGAATCTCTGTGACATGACCGCCCAAATCCAAACTGCTTCTGTTCGTTAACGGCTGCTGCATATGAATTGCGCTTGATCATAGTAAAAACGACTTCCACTTCCAGCAGTTGGTGAGCTGGACTACGTGAAGACTGCTAACAATAAGGTTATCAATCACGAAGAACCACAGGTACACATGCCTACAAATAAGCAAAAATTGAGAGCATATGGCAGGTGCAGGTGGTGGTGCATAATATATTCATTTGTCCAGTAAAAACAATTACAAATATGGACAACACTTTTGGTTCCTAGTAAACGCGTGCCTCCTTAAATTGTTCTCTTGACCGTTACTGTTGGGATTTGGGATTGCTAAAGGTTTTTTCATTTGCCCACTTCATAATTTTATTTTTTATTTCTGTCAAGACTGGATTTCTACAGATGGAAAATGGAACTGATGGAAGGATGGGATTATCATTGTATAGAAATACAAAGTGGAAAAGGTCTAGAATCATGTCACGACTTAGCAATGTGGAGATTTTCAGGAATATTTTTCCGTGAAATATGATGGCAGATGCAGACATACCTTTCAAGACGCATCCCTGGAACTTGGCCATGCAACAAGTGGCTAGTGAATTCAACAAGTGTACCTTGCGAATGCAGCCTTTCAACCTTTGCTTTGGTTGCAATTTATTGTGTTTCAAAATAATCGTATGCTTCCCTTCGTTTTATTGATTCTTTTCCCGAAGCCACAGTTCTCCATTCCAACTCTGGTTCCACATTGATTCTTTTAGTATTGTTAGGCGTGAAATCCTAATAAATAATATACCAACTTGCTATATTCTATATAAGCTCTGCTGAAGATGACAAGTTAATGTCGGAATCAGGATACATTTTCTTCTAGTTCGCCTCAAATAATATTTTAGAAAAATGTAAAAATCCACATCATCTTTGATTGTATTCATGTTCAAAAGTTTAGCAGACAGTTAACAAGGCGCTTTTCATCTTGATTTGAAATTACATTCATTTTTGCCAACTCGAAAGAGACGCGATATCATTATAATTTGCACAAATTTGAAAGGGTTTCAGCTTTATCCGTATGATTTGTGGAGTGCACTGGCACTCGGTGTTTTCACTGTAGTTTTTTTAAAGACATGCATGATTAGAACTAATTCAACTGAAAGCTACAATCGCAGTCTAACAGCAACCCATAATGAATATGTTTAGTGCTGGAGGGTAAACCGAAACAACTGAAGTAAAGGATATTGCCACTTGTATTTTTTTTACTTGATTCTTTTCACGTGTTATTTTTTTTACTGACTTCTCTAAAATGCACCTACCTACTACACGTATATATTAATGCAGTACGGACGGTGGTAGGTGGATGCCAAGTCCCAAACTGCATGATGATCAAGAAAAAACCTTTTATATGTACAAAGTTTTGGTCAGAGTGGTTCTCTCTAGTTTTCAATTCGTGTGAGGTAAAAATTGAGACGAGCTTTTTTATCAGAGCAGCACCAAGGCAAAGCTGATGTGAAGATATTTGTTTTTGTGGTAGTTCAGCAGATCATCTGGAATGAGGTTTGGCTGACTTTGCGACTGAAAATTCATGAACATGAAGCCAACACAATTGTATTGCTTATATAGTATGTAGTCAGTCTGATACAGATAAATCTAGTTCCCCAGATATTGTGTCTGCGTATATACTACTATAATATGCTTCACTTTCATGAAAGTAAGTTGCGAACGTTGAAGGGCAATAACAGCGAGCAACTCTCTTTTACCATCATGTAGCCGGGGAGAATGGGGAAGTTTACAAACACAGAGTATAAAAGATCAAATTATTGCTATTATCGTTATTATTATTATTACGATTATTATTAGGCCGAGTGAGCCGCCTTGCTAAATGCTCCAGGCCAAATGAAGGCACACGGAGGATATTTCTTCACACAACCTGTATCCTTTCGTCATTGTCCTTTTGAGCATCTCGCATCTTATAAGTTGCTTTTTTATATTTTACTATTATACAATCCAGGGTTCTGGGTTCGTTTATTTGTATATTTTTGTTTAGTAAAAACAACAGTTTTTTTTATTCACTACAAGTCTCCATTGGATTATTTCATTACCTGAAACATATATTTTGGATTGGACCGTGTATGCAGAGAAATACTCTGATTTTATTCCGCAATTTGTGCAAATTATTATTTTTCATGAAACCTTAAGCACCTAAGTAGAGTAGCCCATGTATCGTCCGGATCATGTCACACGTTTTAAGCAAGCAAGAAGATATGACATATTATATTCATTGCATTCGATACAGTAGTGGGTATATATATTCTTTTAAGTACTAATCTTAATCGTCACTCGTAATCCTACAAAAAATATAGTTGGAAATTAACCAAAGTTTTTTTTTCTCCTATTTTGCAGACAAGTAAATGACAACAAGACATCAGCATCAGCTCCTCTTTAACCGAGAGTTCATGAAGACTAGCAACTAGCCAAGAACCGAGTCGAGTCACATTCATTTTTTTTTCTTCCCTGTTTACGACCGACCGTAGTAGTTCGTTCGTTCGCTCGTAGTAGAGTAATAGTATTGTGTAGTAAAAACGAAACTAACATCCCATCGCATCCCTCTGTAATAATAACGTTGTGGCAGATTAGTAAGTAAACAACAGAGTATCTTCTAGCAAAAAAAAAGTTACTTCTTTGTGGGCAACTTAATATACTATTCTGTCTGTATAGGTAAGGCATAATATTACGTATGTATCTATATATTTCTTTTACACGCCTCTCTGTCTTCTTCTGGTACATGGTACATTAAACAACTTTTCTCCACACTGCCAGTAACCTGTGCCTGTAAATTGTACAACTGAAAACAATGGCAGCCCTTTAGAAAACTTGTGAGTATTTTTTAGTGTGCATGTGAGTGTGCAAGCAAGAAGAAGAAGCTTCCTTGATTTTTGGTTTGGCACTTCTTGGCTGGGTTCTCCCCGTTTTTTATCCTGTTGATGGTTTTCTAGATTTCTGCTCCTTTTCAAACCACTATACTACGTCGACGACTACTACTACTACTATTACTACTACTGTTGATGATTGTTGCCTTTTCCACAACCTGAGATACTATATTATTATTATTTTGAAAAGCTCGGTGCTCCGAGCAAGTTAGCGTTTTAAAAATGAGGTGTATAATATATATATTCTTTTCTCTATCATATATAAAACTTGATGTTGTATCAATGTTCAAAACGGAGATTATCGTATTCATATGGGGATTCATATCGAGAGACTATATATTACATGGATGATATTGAACGTGTGTTGTATATAAACATTGGTTTGGTTTCAATGCTAAAATCCAACTTGTAATAAGTTGTAGCAGCAGCGTTTTCGCATGCATCTATCTGTGTACTGCATCTGCAGAGGATGGATGGATGATCTGAGATCTGACTGAGCTAAGAAAAAGTATGGACACACAACAACTAGATTTTATATGTATGGAGGAAGATGGATGTACACACACACACAGGGTGAATATAAAAATCGTGGATTATGCCTATCACTCCTATCCAAAGGAATATTAACGAGATGTAAAAGAAAAGTTTTCGATGAGATCTCCTAAAGGATTCTACAAGTCGTGTGGGCATGTGATGATAATGATGACATGAGGTTTTTGGAAGTTCGCCTCATGATGACAATTGTCTACACATAAAAAAATCGAGCTTTTCCCGTACACATATACTCACATGAACACACTAAATTTATACCTTCATGGACATACAGGATATATATAAACTTGTACGGAGGGATACTGACTCTCTGATGACGATAGCGGATGATGATGGGGATGATCTTCAGTCAGCGCAGCAATGATGATGATCATCATCATCATGTTGGTTCAATAGGCTCATATGGATGGACACAAAATTGGTTTTGGTTTAGCAGTTTTTTTTCTTCTTTATATATATTTCGCTTCTTCCTATAATGTAAATGGTACTGGTGCACCAGCAGGAAAGCATCTGACTTGATTCAGAATCTCTGTCAGTGCACAAAGCAACAGGCAGCAGTGGCAGCAACTCTACCACAAAATATGGGATGGGTAATACAGCATGATCAGCATCATCTACATCAACTCACTCACTCACTCAGTGCTTCCATGAGATTTTTTTTTAAATGTGTAAAATGTAAAAGACTTACATTGGTATATATACATAATCATGTATTTTGCATCTCGACACTTTCCGTGAGTCCTGTTGCTTCTTTTTTTTACTTGATGCTTTCGCTTCTGTGTGACTGGTGTGTAAGTGTAAGGTGGTGTACGGTAATGTGAGGGAATGTAAAAAACGAGTGAACTTACTCTTTTCCTAGTCGAGTTTACTATTACCTACGCTCACTACACTGGCTACACATGTACACGTTATGGACATGCATCCCTCACACATCATCATCATCATCATCATGCATATAAGGTGTATATATACAGTGCGAGGGAGATGATGATCATCGTGGATTCTGCTGACTCTGGTTGAGTGTGTGTACCATATAAGACGTAACATTCAATTCAAGTGTGTAGAGCAACATGATATGTGTCTGCTTTCTTGCTGGTGACTTGTATTCATACAAGATATACCAGCCAACATAACAGCAGCGTTTTATTATGTGCTCTGTTAAAATAACAGGCTTGGCTGAGAGTTTCATGCAGCACCGTCCTGTGTGCCTATGTATACATGTACTCATGTATTTTTCAACATTTTACTTTTTACATTCACTAACTGCATTACCTTTACTCTGTTTGCTACACTGTCAAGCTAGAAAAGTGAACAAAGCTTAACTTCATCATCACATCACCGTATCCACACACTAACTCCACTTATTCAGAGCCTGAAGCAAAAGCAAAGCAAACCAGGGGCTGGGTGGGTTGCATCTAAACACATCTTCGTCTACACCAGTTAGTCAGTCAGTATTCAGTGCTCCGTATATATCGGTCCGTCCACTCTCAAGTCCAAGTTGTTGATTTTTTGGCTTATTGCTCCAATACGTTAACCTATTGCTTTAGTAAACGTATCCCAGTTTTCGTCCTCCAACTTGTCAAACATTATATATTACAAATAATTATTATAATACTTATTGACTTGTGGTCTTGTCCACTTGTCACCCTTCATCCATGAAAATTATCATCATCGCATCATCAAGTCGTATGAAAAATACGACAGGATGAGTTTGCTGTTCCACTTGTGCGAGACAGCACGAGATTTGTGTAGGAACAAAAACCGTTGATTGGAATGGCATCCCCAGAAAAGAGGTAGAGAGAAATACAGAGTGCGTGTTAACAAACGTGGGAAAAGTGTGACATTGTATAGTAAACAGTTTTCTGGGTTTTCACATCTATTCTCTACCTGACCGTGTGTGGAGTAGCTTGTGATGATAACTTTATGTAACACTTTGGAGAACTAAAACCATTAAATACTCACGTTATACGCTATTCCTGGAGCTGAGCAAGAAGATAAAAAAAGTACTCAAAGATTATATAAACCTATTTTCCTACAGGTCTTCTTTCTATGTTCATTCATAGTTGCAGGAAGCGTTACGTCATTGATTATTGTTCAGTTGATAACATTATACGGGTGTCAGTTATTTAATGGTCTGGTGCATACCGTGTGGTGAAAGCATAGTTTACGAGCATGCAAAAGTGTATAAAAACGCAGTATACTTCCGCACTCCGAGTATCAAAAAGTGGAAGTTGCACGGGTGAAGTAATCTAGCCCAAGTTCAAAGTTTTTGTTTTACTATCAAAATCTACCTGCTACTCCTGGGTATACAATAAACTGAATAGTATATCGCCGAGAAAATGTGTGAACGCAGGAAATAAGGAGGATGTTGAATTCATATGCATGTTAAATGATTTGTATGTGAATACGAACGGATCTTGAGATAGGTAAGGTTAATATAACATTTGCCATGATTTTAGTTGACTTGTTGATTTACTTTTTGTAAAAAAAATGATTAAAACCAGTATATCAGTATCAACATTTATAACAAAATAGGATACATGTGTATTTCCACCTTTCATTCCTTTATTGTACCTGTCTGAATTTTACAAAAGTATCTCTGCCCATATCTGTTTTTTTTTTTGTTTTCAATGCATAAAACGGATACTAATTGTGGCTACCTTTCATATCATTTTTTACTGATGAAATAAAGGGGCGGAAGCGGAATAGATGTTTTATTCCTTCGAAAAAAATATGAATATCGTTTTATTGAAAGAAGTAATAATAGTACTCTTGATTTTGTCTGAGAAAATGAAAATCTCTTCTCAAACAAAACTAAATGTGATGATATGAAGGTCTATCTGGTAGACACAGACACTCGCAATTGCATATGAATGCACTCGATCGAAGCGAGGAGAGCGAGACAGACGAAAAGTGAACGTAGAGGAAAGACTGCTGCTGATCAGTTCATTGAAAAGTTTTAACAAAATTGGCTCAACACAGCACATCCAATAAAGAGACGCATTGTGTATTCAACCAACTAACTATCTGGTTAATCAATGAAATGGTACTACTGATAGGGGCACCTTTAAGGTACATGTGACATATGTGCACTCTGCTGTATATTGTGTTTTCATCATGGCTAAAATGTACACGAGATGAATAACAAAGAAAAAGTGAATTTTGAGTCGAGATTGATTTATTTTTTCTTTGAAAACGATAAAAAGCGAGATAAAATGTTCACCATTTTCATTGTTATTCCGTTCTTTTGGTCTACTTTGAACAAAATAGATTTTTCGCTTGCCCACAAAGCCGAAGGTGGACATTTGGGTTATATTATTTTCTTATAAAACAGAGAGAGAGAGAAAAAAAAACCAGTCCAGCTAAAAAAACACGTTGCGTTGTACTCAAGTACCTGAGTTTTACCTTTTAATGAAGGAGAGAGAAAAAGATCCCTTGGGAAATTATTTAGTTGTACGCACAACTGCACGTTTTTAAACCTCCTATCCTCACTTTTTAGACCCAACGGTGGCAATAATAAATTACAAACAACGAGAAAAAAAAGGAAACAGGCAATGTGCGGCTGCAGCATGAAAACTGAATTGAATTGGAGAATAATATAATATACTACGTACAACAGAGCAGCAGATCTTGAGAAAAAAGAGCCCAATCTTTTCCACTTGCTTCTCTCCTCTATAACATTATACTTACTTGTATAGTTACTTGTTGCTCTGTTTTTTTTCTTCTCTTCTCCTTCTTCCCCACAAGGTTAAATAAAAGGAGTCTCTGGTCCATTCCATGAGCTAAACTAAAACCCTAATGCGCTCAATTATTCCTCAAACTGTACAAGTTAGAAATGAAATGATATAATGTGCACATGAAAGTTCAAGATTTTGATGGGGATATACGTAATATGTAATCAACATGCACACTCTCAAAACATGTAATGTTGAATGTGTGTTTCTCTTTTGGAATAAAGTTGTTTTGTAGTAAAAAAAAACTACGATGATGATCATCAGGAAACTAAAATGAGTAAGTGTTCGTCTCGTCTCTTTCTTGGTGTGATGTTTTGTGCGCTATAGGACGGATTAACAATGTGAAACACTTCTGCTCACATTTCTCATGCTCCTTCTTCTCCTTCGCATTCGGTTCTCATCGAATGGCTTCTTGCCTCCATGAAGTAGCAGTAATAAGAAGTAAGAAGAAGAAGAAAAAAAAATCATAATAATAAGTACACCAGAAGCCACACAACTATGTATCACACATATATAATTTCTACTACAACCCATTCTCAACTTAATAAACTTGATATATGTAAATCCACGGTTCTGTTTTTCAACCTCCATCATCATCATAATATGAGATACAACACGAATTATAACATGATAAACAGATAAGTTTTTTAGTTTTCTTCTGGGGAAAACTCTACTTTTTGTGGGGTATTTTTTGAGATGGTGGTAGTGATAATAGAGGTGGTGGTGGTGTTGTGATACGAGAAGTAAACATATATATATATAGTGTGTGAGAGACTATGACGATGTGAAAGAAGTGAGTGATACTCACTACTCTTCCCCACTGTTGATATACTCTTTCCTTAGGCTTTATACTATTTTACTGGTATAACGAATGAGTTGAACGTGTCGCTGTCATGATGGGTTAGTGATGGGAGCCGCAATTACTACTTCGCGGCGTTTCCACTTCTCCGTTCTTTTCTCAAGAAAAAAAAGGTGATACCACCTAATGCAGATTTTTTTCCTTCTTCTTCTTCTTCTTCTTCTTCTTCTTCTTGTTTGAGTGTATGGGGTTAGGGTGTATATATGCACATAGATTTTATAGGTTGGTAGTTTTTTATGCAATATATTCTTATTTTATTTACCCTACGCCACTTTTTCCCAACCTCATATCTCTTATGACTATAAAAAGATTTTCATAGATTGGCTAAGACTTGTTGTCGGAAGGCTTTTTTGTGAAATAAAAAAAACTTTCGTGAAAGATGTATATATCACGGGGATAATTGGACAGGTTAAAAACTTAGGGCTCTGCGTCATGCCATTTTTCTTAGGAAAAGAGAGAAAATGGGCTAAGGGAAGATTTAAATTAAAAGATGCAGAAGGTTCACAATCGCTCCGTCCCCACCGTATGGAAATGAATGGGCTGTTAATCTAGACGGCTACGCGATATTTTGGCTGATGATCAGAGTATATCGGTGAATATGTTGGTGGTGGTGATAGTGATGTTCTGTATGTAAACGACGAGCACAGAGATGGCTAAAAAATCAACATGTTTAGCATGAACAGAGAATATAATATGCATGATGCATGCATATGCATAATAATATCCATTATAGATATATATATATACATATATATGTTTTTCTTGTGTCATGGTGTGAACGAGTTAGAAAAGGTGTGCAAAGGCTCACTCACTCAACAAAAATCATCGTATATAACCAGTTAGCAGAGGGTTATTAGAATATGAGGGAGGAAAAAAGGGGCTGAATCTTAAAAGTTAGTCTGTCGATTAGAAAGAAAGAGAGAGAGAGAGAGAGAGAGACATGATATGTGACGAACTTTACGTGCCCATTTTCTTGTGCGCAATGCTGCGCTTGCTGTGCTTAACAGAGAGTTGCGTTGCCGTTCTTGTACGGTGAGATGGGTTGTTAGTCCAACCAAACTTTTAAAAGTGGTGGAGAGTACCATATGTATAGCAAGAAAAAAGGAATAAGTGTAGTGTAGGTACAGAAAGTGAAGAAACGTGAACACGGCAAAAGTGACTTTTTAAGATTTGAGATATAAGCTCGATGCGGGCCACGCAGGCTGGGTAGGCCACCCACTGGGTATCGTTAATGAGCAGGATCACAGGCAGGTAAAAGAGGAATAGGGATGGAAGTGAGGGTAAAAAGGGTAAAAACTAAAAGAGAGACTCCGAGCCAGGAGGAGATGCCCTAACACAAGATTTTTTTTTCAGAATTGAAGTCTTGTTTTTTCCCCTTGTCCGTATATAAAAACGAAAACAATCCGAAGAAGAAAGTCTTCGATGAGTTGAGGCTAGAGTTTCCTTGTCATTAATGGAAAAGGCGAGATGAGATTGGTTAGATTTTTTAGGAAGGACTGGGACAAGGAGTTTGAGACGTAGACGTAACAGAAGGCACATCATGGAAATATAAAGTCAAGCAAAAGAAATAAAAGTGTATACAGCCTCAGGCAGGCATCTCCATGAGCCCTTCACTCACCTGCACTTAAATTACCTGTTTCTCTCTCCACACTTGTACATGGAAGTCAGCATCACACAAGGTGGACGACGATGATGACTCGACTTTGGTGATGAGGATGAAAAGAAAAAAAAAGTCGTACCTGTTTTGGGTCTCATAGCATCCAAATAGACTTGTACCTATAAAGCCATCATCCATTATATTATATTTTCTTAAGACTATATCTGTGTTGCTGCGTTTCTACATATCAGGATTAACTATGGAGTCATAAGATTTGTAGGGTTCAGGTTGTTTCTTGGAATCGACAGGGTTGTCCTGTTGAGCGGTTTGCCGATGATGTTATATTATGTTGAAAGAGCTAGCTGCACTATACTCAACAAACCGCTGCGTTTCTCTAATGTCTAGTTAGACCCTTATATATACACCATCACTTTTTTTTTCTTAAATCAGCATGGTTGGGTTCTAACAACACAAGAAGAAGACGAAGACGACGCACTGACACCCATGAAAAAATCAAGCGTTTGATAAACAAGGTTGTTGTATGCAACCAACTGGACCAGGCCACTGCTAAAGTCAAGTCATGATCGCGGCATCTTCTTCTTCAGCTGAAAACAGCAGCAAGAAAACAGTGTTACTCGTCATCCTCATCCTCATCCTTACCATCATCATCATCTCTCATGATGGTGCACACACGAAGCTGGTCCGTATATATTGTTTATTACGAGCAAACCAACCTGGCCGAGAAAAATGGAAGAAAAAAGAGCTGTGTGTGTAGCGTAGCCGTTTCTCACTCAACCTACGGTTTTAGCCTGCTACGCAGCCTGTCTGTTTGTACATTTCTTCGGTATAAAAAGGTCTTTCTTGGTTGTTTCTTCTTCTTCTGCTGGCTGATGATGATACGGCGAGGAGGAACATAAAAAGAGTGACTAGGTACATTCCTTCAACAGGTAGACAAAAGGAAAGCCCTGCAGGGCTTTTCAAGCTCATTTAGGAAAAAGGATAAGTGGATGTAAGTTTTCGAGATTGGAGAGAGGATGAGATAAGTCCGTTTCTCCTCTGTTCCCTTTGCAGTCGCTGTCCTTTGTCTTCCTTGTTCATTATCTCGAGTGAATCTTTCTCCGTCCAATTTCCAGATTGACTATGGCTACCTTATCTTCTTCACATCCTATATATATATATACTTTTTCAGGATCCTCCGACTGCGACTGGAGAGAGAGAGAAAAAAAATCTTCTCTCTGGCCAAGGTGAAGTCTGAAGTGCTTGAGGCTGTTTTTTGAATTTTCACGAGTATAATAGTTGGGATCCAACCGACGGGCCAATTGTTAATGTTTAGCATGAGTTGCGTGGTGTGTACGTATTCATCTCTCTCTCTCTCTCTCTCTCTCTCTCTACCTCCACACTTTCAGCATGTAAGATTTTTTTTAGTAGTGTACAGGTAGGTCGAACCAAGACAATTATATGTTCACTCCAAAAAATTGTGTACTCTCCTGCGGTTCGCGTACACACAGAGATACATTTTGTTACACGTCTTGGACATTTTTCTCCTTGTTCTTTCCCTTTCCCTCTCGTGTTCAACACGAAACTTATTTTTCCAGAAAATTATATGGTTTCTCTAATGAAAACAGCACATCACACCGAGGTTGTGTGTGTGTATGTAGAACACTGTCGAAACGAAATGACGACAGACGGTCAGTCATAATGTCTGAGCACTTAACATTTTATTTGATTTATTCCACCAGTTTGACAGGGTGGTACATAAGGGTTTTATTATTTGCTATGGTCCTTGATCGCTCTCTCTCTCTCTCTCTGCTGGGACTCTCCTTCTCCACCTTTTTGTTTCCCAGTAGTCTCCTCTGAGAACGGTGCATTGTGTATTGGACGGTGTAGTTTAAGAAGTCTATAGTTCACAGAAACCATCTCTTTTGGAGGTTAGCTAATCCTCTCCACAACAAGGTTATGCTTGCTTGGAGATGGATGATTGCAAAAGGGGAAATTTTCACATTTTTTGGGGTAGCAATAAAGTAGCTTTTTGGTTTTGTCATCATCATCGTGGTGTTTGGTCGTTGTCAGGTAGTTGGTGCGTGATTTTTCAGGTAGTTTTTCTACAAAATCCGGCTCCGGTACGTACAGCAGTGTCTTGTCTTCTTCGTCAATCCAACCAAATCCTTTGAGACTCTCTCAGTAAACGCATTTACCTGTTTTGCCCACTTGGGGATTTGGACATAGCTGTAATTGCTCACTGATGCTTACAAGGATTTCCACGGTCCCGTTTGACATTTCATGTCAAACCCTTTTCCTCTGCTGCTGCCAATATGTAGGTTTATGATACCACCTTAAAATCTCACAATCCCTTGGAAAATCACTCTAAACTGTCTAAATAATGGAACAATATGATTATTAATAGGTAGGTTATTTCCTAATTTGATAACCGGTATTATATGAGGGGGGATGAGGAAAAGTAACCTGTTCAAATGCTACCTGGTTATTGCCAGTAGTGTGCTTTCGTAGTACAACACACACACCAGCTCTATGAAAGCTTAGCAGAATTACATCACTTCATACTTATAGTTAGTTAGTTGTATGCAATGATACGACGAGCCCTTTGGATGGTGCTGGTGTTTAATTTTTTTTTGTCAAATAGCTCCTGATTGTGAGCACATAATATAATATCGTAACGTCAAATGGTCGAAACATCCTTTGAGCCTAACTAGCCGCTGCATAGTTTAAAATAGATTAGCACCCCTACTATACCCCCAATGTAGGTATACTTGTTATGCTCTCTGTGTACATAATAATATAGGTAAATATTCTACAAATCATGAAGATGACATTAGATGGTTTTTGATAAAATGAATAACCATTGCATGCTACGCTGTCATATTTTAAATCGTAATGTCTAGCCAGCCTACTTGTTGTTGTGCCGTGCACCCTGCTCATCGTCCTCCCGTCCCGTCCACCACCACTATATACAATGATGCATGTCTTTTGGTGATAATACTTTGATGAATGATGACAAGGCTTTTATTATTTTGAATAATTGTAGGTGGATTAGACATATCTGAAGTCTTGTTTGTGATGCACAAAGCCGTCGTCGTCAGTATCGTCATCTCGGAAAGTTGTTGGTTTGTGTGCCCAAAAGAGTCACGATAATTGTAGTTCCTGGAGTGAAGAACAAAGTGCCTTTTAAAAGGAACAATATGGAAATTAAGTGAAAACATTTTTTTTTCTGCACATATCTCCCTGCTGGTTTTATCATCAGTGTGTTGTTGTTGTGCCATCATCATCATCATTGATTTCTGTGCTCTTTTTTTGGAAAAAAAGAAGTAAAGTTCTTCGGGTATTTTTTTTTTTAAATTATAAATTGAATTGTGTAATTCCTAATTTGAAAATATGGCTGCGAGTGCGAGTGGCAATAGTAACGGCCCGCCTGGGGCCGGTGGGGGTTCCCTGCCACATAAAGGTAATCAAGTGATTCACATCCGCGGTGACTCCGACTCAGAGTTGCAAGCCCTGTTCGATTCAGTCCTTCAGCCCAACAACGCAGCTGCTGCGAGGAGACACAAAGGAGTTCCATTCAGATTCAGAAAGCTACCTGAATCCTTCTTTAATCCTCCATCAACTGGATCCAAGTCGCCGTCAGTATCAGTCAATCATTCGAGGGAAAATTCGGTGGATTCTACGCTTAATTCGATAAGGTAAAACCCCAATTTTGCAATGCCTTGTATATTATCCATTAACTTCTCAAGTAAAGTGGCATAATGTCTAAATAGTAGAATAAAATAAAGTAGTAATGGTTTCCCAATAATAACATTAAACATAATGTGATACGAAATTTTTTACAATTGGACACCGCGGGTCTGCTATAATCGCCAAACTTTTGAGTCATTTCATCATTCCTATTCTGCAGTGTATGTACAATTATACGTAGGTCACTAAAATGCGTCTGCTTCTGCTGATGTGCGTTTAATCATGAGTCATATATAGCGGGTATTAATGAGATTATTAATTACTACTACACTTACTTGCACAAAAGGAAATTTTGTTTGATATTCCCATAAAATTTTAATGCATACGTATATAATCATATCAGTCACAGTGCTACCAGAAAAACGCTGCTCACCTGAAAAGGATTAAAGTCTTAGATTTGTTACAACAGAAGAACCGAGGCTACAAACCCCACTTACATTTTAGACACCGCGTCGCAATACCGTTCCATATACGTTCCCTAATTTCGACTGAAAAATTGGATAAAAAACTTTTGTAAAACCCAGTAATATATGCATGCTCGCAGTACCAATTTGTTTTTTATGAGAATCAGCAACACAATAAAACATGCTTGTCGTATAGTTTATATGAATCATCCTGCTTCTGATTCTGACTTCCTTCTTCACTATCATCCTCCGTGGTTGAATATTATCGGAAAAGCTGTTTTCCACTTTTTCTTTTTTTCGAGAGGATGCAGTCGCTGTTAAAAATATCAATAATGAATATAACGACGTACCAAAAACTGTGACGCTCGAAAGAGCTATATGACGAATGCTCAAAACTGCTGTTTTATAATTTTTATCTAATCAGTTTCCTGTGACGAGTGAATGACCATACGATACAAATCAGAGGATGTCAATTGAGTAGATTTGTTTTGTTTGTGTATTTGAGCTGAAAAAAAGAGTCTCAGAAGACGCCCATATTTTTGTATCCCTTCCCCACGACGTCTATATATGCATATATATATATCACGTGAGCTCTGGTCTAGGCTGTGCGAACACTCATAAAATTTGACAATTTACAATAGCCACCAGCCACGTTATACCTTCTTTGACCTTTGTCCTCTTTCTCTAAAGTCGTGCGCAATGAGTGGAGTTTAAAGGAGAGATAATTAAGGTGATTCCTTCTCGACGACTTACGATATATCAAATTAGATAGGTAACATTTTCGAATGTGGCGTAGGGCATACATCACAGTTGCTCCTCCGCTGGGGAATATATATATATATATACATACTACACGAGTGAAGAGGATTGCTCAACGTCTCCATTCTCTTTCTTTGCAAAATTTTTTTAATGAAATGATTGTAGCAATAAATCTCTTGTGAATGTCGACATGCATCCTCGGTTGGGAGCCAAGCCAGGCTAGGCCAGAGGAAACTGCGAAAAGGGTCTGTTTTGGTCAGCCTCAGCATCTATTCATATATAATCAGAGAGCTGTAGGGATCCTACCAGAACACATGTTAATCTTAGGACAGATCTACCGAGAGAGAGAGAGAGAGAGAGAAACAGAAGCAAATACATAAAACGAAATGGGGGTACATATGGCAAGACTTATAATAATGTGTATGCGGTAGTTGCTCACACATGCTTGACTACATGCATATAATATGTACGCATACACATGTTCACAATGCAAAACCAAGAAACAGCTTCCTAGCCACACCCTTAACAATTTTTATGAATGGGTCTTGGTTCTTGATTCGTTCAACTGAATAGAAAAAAAATCAAAATACACATCGATGATCCCTCTCTCTCTCCCCGAGACTGTATCTGTGCATGGATTTTTATTACTAAAAAAATTAATGGGGAAGCTATGAGGCAAGTGAATGCCTGTCTATAAGGAGGAGAGTTTGATGCAGCTAACTGTACATAATATTTTGCATGATTTTATTAAAAAAAAGGGAAATGTGGGATGTCGATGTCACACGCATATAAGTCTTGCTTCATCTTCTTTGTACCGTGTGCATCATGGTCGGGACGAAGGGAAGGTGTGCATGTGATTATGATATCCAGTAGGAGTCTCATGACAGCAGGCTTCTACGGACCACGATCTCCTTCCGTTCAGCACGGATCTGCTTTTCAAATTAGCTAATTTAAAAAAATGAACTATAATAAATGATCCATGCACTTCATATTCATCCTCTTACGCCATGCTATTTGTGAAATGTGAATGAGAGCTTGAGTCTGACGTATCAAACATCATCATCCCTTGTACCGTAGTGTAGCTCTAGCTAGCCAAAAAAGCCCTGAATGTCTTTTTATCTCGGGACGGAAGGAGATGATGCTCGGACGGATTGAGTGAAAAAAAATGCATTATTGCTCTGGCGCTGCACACACGGCTCGCGCTCCATCAATGTGATATGATATGACCATGAGCCCAAGTAACAAATTGCAGACCTTTACCTCTGACTAAATGCCAAATGATATGATGGCGTTGCCAACTTTGAAATTTTGATATGAAAAAATAATCTGTGCATCTCTTGCTCGCTCCATAGACGGCTATTTCCATCATCAGAATCAGAGTTGTCTCTAGTAGTAAAACAGATATCAAAGGGCTACTTCATACACACACACACACACTACAACTGCATCTCTTGAAAGGACAAATATTTCAGGAGCCTTATACTTTTTTAATACATAACGTGTAAAACGTATATATTTTTATTTTGGGACAAGAGAGAGAGAGAGAGAGACTACTCACCAACCACGTAAGCTGTGTGTGTGTGTGTGTGATCGCTTGGACGAAGCGTAAACCGTCGTAAGGGAAAAATAAGAGTCGTAAAGTTGTCTGTATGAAATGAAGTGAATAGAAATGATTGTTTTATGAGGTTTTCGTGGCGTGTTGTATTGCACAACAGTTATCTCTCTTTACAGTCCCTGCCAAAGTCCTTAGGGTATTTTTATACAGACTTTTTTTTGATGATTTTCATAACATTTCAGAGTTTTGAAATTTTCCTCTGTATTAAACGCAAAGCTGCGAGAAGGGAAATACCTATAGGATATTAAGTATAATATGCTGCTGCTGCCCAGCTATAGGCACGCCATATTAAAAACATTTTCTTTTTTAAAAAAAGCGAGACACTCACACCAATCTAGAACGTGAGTGGAGATGAATAGGCGCACAAATATTTATTATTGGCAAGTTGAAAGCTGTTATCGCAATGTGTTGTTGACACAGGTCAAAAACATGCAAAGTATATATGGAATGACTGCATGTCGAATTTTTTTTTCATATAAAAACGCCTTCAACTGTTAACATCATCATTTGATTATTATAATTCGGTTGTCGGGTTAGTGAATTATGATTAGCAGTAACACAAAAGATAAGTAAATAATGTCATGAGTGATGATGCATACAATGGTTTGTAGGTACGGACGGAGGAGAACAGGTATGACGTCAGATGAACATGTCAGTGGTGTTTCATATCACACAGATGCGCATACTCATGTCATGCGTATCTCTTTTATTAATCTGCCATCCCTTTCCAATTAGTCATTGCAAATGTCTGAGAAAGCAGTTCTGACACATAATCACTATGATCATCATCACTGTACGTTCCACTCAGTGACGATGATATATATCTTCAACGCGATATCATGATCACCTCTCTTCTGTAATAATGTTGAAAATTTAAATGTTTTTTTTGTCGTTGATTAAATTGCAGGAAAAGCCCAATGACGACTGCTGGAGCTATGGGTGCAGGTGGTCACCACCGCGCCCACAGCTCACCTGCCACCCTTGAGCAGACCTACTCCGTGGCAGCTGCTCAATCTCATGTCAACCAAGGCTCTGGATCTCTCCAATCTGGAAGTACGGGAAATCTCTCAGAGGATCCGTTACCTCCTGGCTGGGAGCAAGCTTGCACTCCAGAAGGGCAGGTGTACTTTATCAAGTAAGTCAAACTCAATACAATATGATGACGAATGACGATACATTGTATTTTATTCTATAAAGTAAAGCAGTTTTTGTCAGTCCCATTTGTCGTAGTTATAAACAAGGAATAATGGACTTCACGACTTTTATACTTACACACAGAAAAAAAGAAA
Source organism: Dicranocentrus wangi (assembly GCA_036850665.1). NCBI lineage: Eukaryota > Metazoa > Arthropoda > Collembola > Entomobryomorpha > Entomobryidae > Dicranocentrus > Dicranocentrus wangi. Next base: position 180,347 of record JAANSN010000001.1, on the reverse strand, counting down.
GATTATAAATGATAGTATGATCGTTTTCTTTCCTCACATCTTCGTCTCGTATAATGATGATATAGGCGATCATCGTCCATATAAAAAAAATTGTCTGCTCTCTCATCTTATAGCCATAAAAAATTGATGCGGAAGCTTATTGTCTCACCACCACTACCGCCACCATTTTGATCGAATCTCTAGACGTATTTTGCTCAGTCAAGAAGAGGAAGCTATACGTATCAATATATGCATGCATAGGTATGTATCTGCCCTTGACAATGCTCAAATGGGATTTTTGGGACACCATGAGAGCAAGAGCACGCCACGCAATCAGCAACAAGTGCGATGGTTGAACAAGTTCTGTATACCTGTGCCTGGTGCCCTCCCTCCGCATGCAAATCCTCTTCTTGCATGTTAATTAGAATAGGAAATAAAACTTCGTGGTCTTAACCGTTAACTTTAGGTGAATGATTTCAAACAACTAAATCTAAATAACGAGATCAAGCGCTGCTGCTGATGCTGAACAGAACGAATCTTAAAAGTCAAAATGAGTTAGGGAATATAGGAATAAGAGTAAGGAATGCGATCCGGCGGCCCGTAATGTTGTGTATATGTATATACAAAAAAAATCTCGTGTTAGCATTCTGCATTATCCTCAGATAGCCTAGCACACCGGACAGCATACCTGAGTCCACATACCAGAAGAAACTGGAGTTGGAAGAAGGCTGGATTAAGAAGAAGAGTCGTGGAAAAATTAAAATTTGGGAACTAGAAGCTGGAATTTCAAGTAAAAAGAGTGGAATCAAATTGGGTTGGATACAACAATGGTCATGAAAAGTGCTAGTTAGCTATACATGTACAATCCTTTCTTCTTTCGTTTCAAGGCCGGAGTTATTGTTACCCTCAACGTAAGCTTGAGTAAGCAATGCATGCATGATTTGAATGTTGAGGACTGAGGAACAGGAACGGAGGAGCAGATTTACACAGGTCTCTTCTGTGGTTCCGATACCCTCTAGCTTCCACCTTCTCTCCCCAACTCCAGAGATCATGAACAATGAGCACACAATGAATAATATATACATACATTTGTTAGAGACGGGCGAGGTACCTGAGATGTTTCTCTTATTGGGGTAGTACCGTATACTTTGTATAAAACTTTATCTCTTCGTCGTGCAGTCGTCATCGGGGGTAGTTTTTTTTATATCATCGTGGTCACTGGTCAGAAGAGTATACACAATATTTTTTACGTATAAAATAAACTGTCCATTTCGTTTTAAGCATTAGATTCTCTGTACACTTATTTCTACATCTGGATTTTCCAACCTAACCCCTTGTCATGATTTCAATTCTGATTATGTCATGAGAAATTTTATTTAAAAATACTGATTCCCAAACTCACAGCCAATATTTGTCATTCAGTCCTGCCCGTATTTATCCCGCTAAATATTTGTACAGATTAAATTAATTTAGGATATTTGATAGCGAAATGCATGAAATATAAATCGAAAATTATAAATACTACATTTCTCAACCTACTACTGGACCCGGATTGTCTTGTGAATTGTTTTAGGAAAATTCACTATTTCAACAACATCTCCAATCTGTGTGTATGCACTTCATGTTGGATGAATTTTATAAAGACGGTGACGGTGGTTCGTTCGTGTGATGGAGCATCATTTTTTTTACCAGTGGTGATACTGGCACAGGCAGGAAAGGCCTTGTGAATAAGTTTGTTGTGCTTCCACCACCACCACCACCACTCAGGTAGACGTTCAAATACACCATGGCCATTGCCTTTTGTATTTTTTTATTTCACTCCTCTTTTTTCCCTTCGTTAGGTTGCCACTTGCCAGTGTGCTCTGACGTGAACAGTTCACATATACACGTACATATTATATTCTTCATCTGTGTAGCATTCAAGTGTAAAGTATATATATATATATACCTGTATAAGTTTATCATCATGTATATAATACACCTCATTTAATCACTACTTGCGTCTCTGTGTATCTCTGTATCATCTCGGATAAAGCTGGTACTGTTCGATGATGATGGTAACAAGTGCCTAGCCTGACGATTTAATGTCTTTTCAGTGTCTACAGCTGCATAATGTGTACAAGTGCATGTACACAAATATATATATATATATCTTGATGCGTGTAGTGAGATTCATGTATATTGCCGAAACCACGATTGTTTTCTAGTGCGTTTAGTAGTTAGAATAGAAGTCGTATTGTATTTTCACTATTGATGTAAAACACGAAGTAGGAAGCAAACCGTAGTAGCTTTTTGTACATGGAACGGTCCCTGAATTTTAAAAACATCCCAAGCAAGCAACGTCACATTAAAAAGACATACCGATACTGCCTGTATCCTTGCGTTGCTGCATCTATTTGGTATACATGCATTTACATTGGCGCTGCTGGTTTATTATAGTATAGTGCCTATTTAATCTTTCGGTTGTTTGTGGTCTCTTCTTTATACACATCTCGTCCGTCCCCTCAGACTCATCTTGCTGACGTTTGGATCCAATATGATTTTCAAATCCGCATCATCATTCATGGCTGTAAAAAGTAACACACTATGTCGCCCCTTATTCACATTTGCATAATATGGATAGAAGGTATCAAACTGGGTATCCTATTATTAGGCATCTCACAAAAATTATTTAACACTAGAGCCAGCCCAGCCAGATATCATCATGTCATTCAAATAGTGATTTAATTTCCTACCTTGTTTTGTACGTCTAGCCTTTGAAATGAGTTCTCATTACCTAATGATTTCTTAAGTAGACTCGTCTGGCTTGCAGTTATTAAACCTTGACACACTATTTTCAATTGAATGCTGTTGCTGGACATGCATGATTCCAGATTTTCATTCGCCGACAAGTTAAAAAAATTTTAAGGTACCTTGTGTGCACACATGGTGGTGGCGACCGCAATAACAGAGAGCAACCTTCATTCATTTATTAAATTGTACGCTAGGTAGATTCTTTTTCGTGTTTGTAGACACACAATCATCAGAGCGACAGACACACAACTTCCTTTTTCACAGTTTGCCATACTAATTTAATAATGACTTCAATATCTTTGCAAACTTTTCATTCTGACTGAAGGTTGGATTTGGCCAAGTTTCAAATTTGGGTTTTTGAGCTTTCCCCATGAGAGTTTCACGCTCTGATGTTACATTACACATAATATGCAAAACTGTGTGGTGGTGGTGTGTGCAATGGGGATAAACGGGGGTTAGGAAAAGGCTGACAAACCTCGTGTTGTTCCCTTTCTGTTAAATATACGACAGCGCACTGTGAAAGGTTTTCGTTTTTTATTCTGTTTGCACTGTATATACAGTGTAAAATGAATGTTACAAGCTAAATCAATTTTTTCTCGCGTTTGTATACTTATGGGCGTGCGGTAAAATTATATTATTGTTTTGAACTGTTCACTTTATATGTAGTTATGTGTCACCAGAAGAAAAATGTGTTTGAGGGTGCATGTACACATTCATTTGCGATTTCAATCGAGCCACATATTATAGACACCATAGGTCTCAACCTCTAAAATAGGGAGAGAGAGAGGGAGAGAGAGTGATGCAAAAGGAGTAAAGAGGAACACCATCTCATCCTGTTGTGGGCTTTTTTTTGCGTTTTTTGGTGAATGGATATAAGTCGGTTTTAAGGAGAAGATTTAAGGTTTAAGAGAGTTAGTGCACTCCCCTCGCTTGCATTTGCACCAGTGTTTTTCGCATCAGCACAGCATCTTGCACCAAAGTACATTTACATATCCGACATCATCTCTGACTTGGGAGAGATGCAGGCGTGTGTGAAGTCGTTGAAAGTTTGGCAGAACGGAACAAGACAGACAGGAAGGGGCGAGTTCGATGTTATATCTAACATTTGTGCATAATATTAGCACTGTGAAACAAACACACATTTATACAGTACATTGCACACATGGCAGCAGCCCGTTTGAACGGATGTGTAAAATGCGTGCATTAGCCGAGTTTCCTCATTGACTGGCTCCAGAAGATAATGAAGGCTTTGATTGACATTTGCCGTGTTGAAATTCAGTAGAATTCAATCCCAAAACGAGACCATTTAGTCATCCTATGCCAATATAAAAGGTAGCCATCAGGAATAATATATATGCTTTGGTGGAGATTTGGCAAATCCTTTTAAACATAATATTGGGTTTTTTTATACAAACGATTAAAGAGCTTTTTCCTGTAAAAGCATAATGAATGTATGTAATATAGGTAGATGATAACAATGTCACCTTATTATTTTTGCGGATCAATTGTAAAACTTGAGAAAGGTAAACAAATGTGGTAGGACCAGTGCGATCACGACCAAAGAGGTGTGAGTATATCACACAGCACGTTAGTTAAAAGTGCTTATGTGATAGTTTGATGATGGGGATGAGCACACAGTTTACTGCTGACTGTGCATTACTTACTACGGTGGGAACACAAGGAAATGTAGGTTATGTACACAGAGATTTTGATGGAAAACGTCGTGATACATGTTGAAAAACCATGCATATGCATGTGCTCTCTGCGAGAGATGATCTTGTGTAATAATAATATTATCGAGATATGCGTGTGCAAAGGAAAAACAGGGATGCAAACAAAAATAAAGGATTTTGATTGTGGTCGTAGTAGTGTCGGACACACGGCGCCTTTCCCGATTAATACGACGGGAAATGATGCCAAGTGAAGAGCTTCTTCTCAAGTAGAAATGGAACTGATATACACAGACGTATTTTATACCTATACACATCGAGTCGAGTAGATAGACATACATATATATGCACACTAATTTTTAAAAAACTCTTCACTCTTGTGCATATAAGTAATAATAATAATAATGATATAGTTGTATATTTACATAGTCTTTTTAAAAAAACATACGCGAATCTGCATGCATTGGACGGAGGAGTATGTGCGACGTATAGGTGAATGCTTGTCGCCGCGAATTACTGCTTTGCTACTTCCCTCTCCCTCTCACTCTCCCTATTTAATTTAATACTGATACCAAACGGATACATCGTCGTCATCATCAATATCAGGATCATCATCATCAACAACATGATCATAGCATTGAAGCGAAGCAGAACGAGGGAGCATGGGAAGATTATAATGATGATGATGGTTCGAATCCAATATATGTATACGGATGTACAGACAGAGAGTGAAGAAAAAAATCAGGCGTAGAGCACTACATTAAAGTCAGTTGATATTATAACTTTAAGCTGTTTTTCATTTTGCCATCATCATCATCAATCCATGGATGATCACATGGCTAATTTTGGAATCACCCGACTCTCCGCTTGTATTCCGCTTGCGAAGTTTTTTCTCATGAAAAAAAATCTAGGAGTCAGTAGTCGCAGTGTTGTATACACAATTGAAGAAGGAAAAAAAAAATGTTACGTAACGCGATATAAAACTTTTTTTGCTTCCTGTCGTATCTGATGTCAGCCAGGAGACGGAGCCGAGTTTACTGCATATTGTTTATGGTAATAACAATAAAGAGTGCCAGTGAGAAACACCGAACCATAAACGTATCGAAAGGAGGAAAAGAAGTAGAAGCTCATTGAAAATGTAATAAATGATTTTAGGAGTTCTCTCAGGCAAATTCCCCTTGCCCCTTTTCACAATAAAATTATAATAATGATACACTGGATACATAAATCGGTGAGAAAATTTTTAAGAGTTGAGAATGCAGCCTTTTTTCCTTCCCAAGCGGTAAATCCACACGTAGCAAATGCAAATGGGAAACAGTTAGACAAACTCATCAATATTTGGATGGCAGATCGTTGATCGTTGTCAAAAATTGGGAGTCTGGCTGGTCCGAGTGAGTAGTAGTGCTTTGTAATATACCTGCGTTCATCCTTAGTATTCATCAGATGTACATATCTCTTAACAATTAGTGAAGGCATGGAAGAAGAGCTATGTTGTATTTACAATTTTTTAATAGAGTTATTTTCTCATAGAGCCCATTACTGCCACAGCCACAGCGTTATAAAGCAATCATAGATATGCACGTAATGTTACGTGATATATTCGAGTTTCGAGTTGTGCTAATGTTGTCCTCTCTGAAGATGAAGACATTATCATCACATCACTCACGGGAGAGACCAGTGTGAATGGATGGATGGACACAGGAGAGAAATAAAAAAAAGTTTTGTTGATGCGCTCACATATAATAACATATTTTTTTTACGAGAGGATAGTAGGAATCGCAGTGGGCAAGCTCTGTAAAAATGAACAAGAGAGCAAGAAGGGAGAAAAGATAGAGAATTGCAAAAAAAAAGTTTTAATGAGCCCATCAAGAGTATCACACAGGAGAAGAGCCTTGCACTGCACACACATTCGATACGACGAAAGGGAGTAAACGGGAAGTTAGCATATGTTTGCAGTTATATTGCTTCAGTAGTAATTTTTTTGCATAGTAATATTATGCAAACGAAGCAACATCAAAACAACGCTGCGCCACACAGCGTATATAGCGCTTATTTTGTGCCATATATTGGCAGCTTCAAGTAGAGATCTTTGAATTTATTATGCAGCACAACCGAATATAAAGACATTATGCATTAAGTTAGACAGGATCAGGCGTCACTGCCTAAAAGACTGACGGGCCAAAAGTGAATAATAATAATATTCCTTCGTCTTAAAGTACATCTTTATTTATTGTTATTAATATTATACGTCCTTAATGCACTCTCGAGCTATTTTACTCCATTCGAGAATCTTATTATTAGGCGTTTATCAGTGTTGCACTGGTGAGTGAGCAGTAGCACGTCTTGGCTTACTCATATTCCGTATCATTAGTCATATAGAAGCTGTGTGTAAGTCATCTTCATCTGTGATGTTTTTGTTTTCTAAGTGGTTATATGGACAGACGTTTTTTCTTATGGACATGATGATATGGGCGCCTAAAGAATTGTGCATAATATCAGATACACGTAATTTTGTTCGTGTGTTGATAAAATAATGGTCACATGAAATGTGGGATGGATGGAGGATGGATAACTTGGAGTTTTCAGCCTTTTGGTGTAAGATTTGTAGTTAGTTAGAAGTCATGCTATTACACTTGCTACATGCACATCATATGGGTATAATATGAGTAGACAAAGGAGTTTATTACACAATCTGTGATGTTACACGTCTGGAAGAGTTAGGAATCCCCACCTTTTATCGTATTCACCTCAACTAACTATATATAATATAGTTTTAACCTAACGCTAATCTATTCCTGCCTATTGTTGTGCAGTTCCAAGAATCATTTTGTTTAGTTGTGGTTTCGAATAACAGGAGCCGCAAGGCTTGAATAAATCAATGCTGCTACTTCGCTATTGTCGCGTTCTTCCTTTACCTTAATTGCGCTACTGCTCTTCTCTCTAAATTTAACATCTTGCTCACTTTTTGTTGGAGATAAATAATAAAAATGCACAATGATGATTTGCACTTTGCTACTTATTATGGTCAATAGCGGGCAAAGGATAATAGTCGAGAGTTGGGTGCATGCATGATGATATGATGGCTCCCCAATTTATATATTCAACTTAAGGTGAGGATAACCGTTAAATGAGTGCAGTTTGTCCTTTTTATGACAGTGCATAAATAGGTAGAGAGGAGAGAAACGGAGTCATGTGTTTTCGAGTTTATAAATCAGAGGCATTTTCTTCTTCTTCTTGCATCTTTAAGTGCTCAAAAAGCAAATGGAACAAGTTAGAGCTGGTGTTGTGTAGTTTACCAAAAGATTTACAAAAAAACTCTCTTGTTGGTAACATCAATATGTTACACCACCACACCACACAAGACACACCAAGTATGATTCACTCACACATGTCCATTTACTGTCTGCAAAAAAGTGGAGAGTCTGCACACTACTCTGACTATAGACAGTTCAAAAGTTGTTGATTTTTCTGCTCTTTTTCGTTGGCTCAAATGCTAAATGTTGTTGGGGAAAAGGCTTTTTCTGCAAACAAGCCAGGCCAGAGCTGACCTTCATAAATTACTGATCATGAGAAGTCAAGTTGGATTGATTTATTGAATGTTACGGAATCCCAATAGAGTTTGTAATGTAATGTAATGTAAAATGTCCGTCATGGATGTTGATGATTGGAAGGTTGTACTTCAAAAAAAAAGTTTGAATTTCTTGTATCTGCGCAGCTAACTAAAAAAAACTCTGCTGGTTTGTCTGATAGGTTTTGGTAGTTTAAGCAGGCCAAAGTCATCGAACTAGGGCATGATTGAGTGACATGGATTCGCCGTGTGTACTCCACACAAGCATAAGCATCAACACGAGAAGCAATTATATTTTTTCAGGAACAGGAACAATTTGGAAAACGTACATGTATGTATTTATTTATGCGCAAAGTGAATAGTTTACTGTTATTTCATCCGAATCCCAATTTTTTAATGGGGCATATTCTCATTTTCCACTACTCCACAACGCTGATTTTTGCATCACAGATGGATTTAAACTTCGTCACGTAATAGCACTTTTTGATCATTTGAGAGTTTTATGGTAGGAGAATGTATGTCATGCGACGTCTTCCCCGTAACGATATTTTAATGGTAATATATATTTTATATATTAAATGTTGTGTAAGCAAGAATAGAATAATGGGCATATTATTATGTATATTAATTGCCCGCCCGCTGACTATGCAAATAGTTGTCGTCGTGGTCTGAAAACTTAATCATCGTTCCATTAAGAATTCGCTATATATAATTGCGCCCTTTCCAATAATACCATGTGTTACCACACACTGCACTGGAAATGTTTGTAAAGGGTTTTGGGAAATGATGGGAATGATCATCCTCGTGACCATATAAATATATATGTTGGATGGATGGATCTAAAAACAGTTACAGAACAGAACCATACATGATTTGTTTTTACTGCCACCCACGCATACAAACTAAGCACGCACGCACTTACCCAACTGCCTAATTTCCCTGAAGCAGTCTGTGCTCTTTCTTTTAAAAAAAATCGAGGATAATATACGTTATATTAGTTCGGTCGGATTTTGTTAGTAGTTCCATTTTCACACATTAGCAAAAGCGGTGTATGAGTTGACCTTTTCAAAAATGTGCATTACGTGTGTGTTTATGTGGATGAAAGCTTCCTTGACGCGGAAAACAGACACTCCGCTCCAATCTGAATTTTAAGTAAGGAAGTTTAAAAGAGGTAAGGTCATACCTTTTCAGGTTATGTGTACAGATGAGATAGTGCACACAGCTACTTTACTTTAGTTGCGGGATAAGGAAATACAGAGAGGCTTTTTTCTGCCTATATGAGACTAAGATGATGTTGAATTAAGAAGACTATAACATATATATATAGCAACATATATGACGTGTTTAGCACGAGACGCTCCCTCTTTTTCCTGGAAAATGTCTTACGGCGACGGCAGATTGTTGTGTAAAAAAAATTCATTCATATCGAATGTGTAGAAGAAGAGGTGGAGGTGGGTATAGAGATAGAGTACTACTTACTTGTCCACACACCAAAATGACTTCCCTATTGCTTCCGTTTCTCTCATCGTCCATCCATTCTCAAAATGGCACATTGGCTTAATACCGAGCGTTAAATTTATAATCGAATGCGGTTTCGTTTGGTTTTACAGATAGTGTTCGCATCTGTTACAGGGGAATATATTATGGTTTTGAGTCAGTTGTAGTAGTTACGTCGTCGCCAGTGTGGATGTAGACTTTTTTTATTTTCAGTACTTGAGCATTTGCTACTACTACAGCTACTGCTACTTGTACGTTTTGCAAAGATATTAGAGTAGAGGTATATATATATATATACGGAGGAACAACGTCTATTCAATATTTTACATGTTTAAAGCTGAGCGAAGCCAACATTTTTCTCTTTGGTTTCTCTATGCGAAATCAGTTGGTTTATTTTTGGGTTGAGTGTGACTCACTCGTTGAAGACTGAAGAGGAGGAGGTGGTGGTGGTGGTGGAGGTAATGGTGGCAAGGAACGGTTGCAGATTTGGCATCCTACATGTATATATATATAGTTTTTTTACGTGTTATATATACGTACGTACGCATCGGCATATGAGATGAGAGCTACCCTAATGAGACACGGCACGGGAAGGAAAATCCGCTCGAACATAATGGATTTTTATTAGCAGATTTAGCGTTTAATGCTACTTCCTAATGCGTTTTATGAGCGGGAAGGATTCGCCATGAAATCCGACGTGCAACGCTAAAAACGGTTTTTTGGAATCCTGTAGGGATGATGGGGAATGATATTTATTACGTAGCTTAAAAGCTCTAACAACGCCTTATATTGCATTGATTTTTTCGCTTTTATTTTTAAAATGGCCTTTTTGTTATCTCTTCTCCACAGCCATATTACCAGAAGTACAACGTGGGAGGATCCCAGAAAAGCTCAGCATCAACAAATCCTCGCAGCCGTTGGCGGGGAACCTGCAAATACTGGCTCGAATCCGTCACTCGCCAACAATTCAGCTGCATCCGGACTCGGCCAAGGGATCGCTAATGGACCCTTGCCGGAAGGTTGGGAGCAGGCAATTACTCCTGAAGGCGAAGTTTACTTTATTAATCACCAGGCCCGAACCACGTCCTGGTTTGACCCTCGCCTTCGTAAGTTGAACGAAATGTTAAATGCTAAGTTAATTTTAATATTACGTTTCTGGTTTTTGAAAGCGGGGTTATGGCCTTGCCATGTATTTACGTTTGTCGTTGGAAATCCAATGCCTCTACTGTTCAATGTGGTCGGGTGGTCGTAATAAACATAAAACTTAATGTGGGTGTCCTGCTCTGTGGCGTGTATGTGGAATGGAATACCTACGGGTACCACCTACTGCTATATTCTAAGGGATTGACATTGGTTCTAAAAGTTCGGTTCTGTTAGATTAGCAGTGGACGATCCGGAATTTTAAGTTAATCATTTTAATTTTTAGGTCCTTTCGGACAATGTTATTCGTTTTGGAGTTTTAGATAATGATAATGAAAAGAGTATCGGACTGACGATGATTTGCACATATCAGTAGTATATCGTACACCATTAAATTAATGCACAGTCCGACACTACAGGCACAGTAAGGACAATCCGGTAGAACATTTCTGTCACCCTAAAACTATTTGATTGGTATGCAAAATATGGAACGGTGATACCTTGTTTCGAGCCATGTTATGGCTATCTCACTGTTTTTATCTTTATGGAGTGCTTTGCAACACAAGATCTTGAAATTACAAAATGAGATCACTCACAAAAAATTAATGTTGTAGTAGCTAAAAATACCAAGAATTAACTTCAAGAGTCTTGTGACAAATTTATTTTGACTACATGCGTATTTTCTTTTTTACTGTTGCAACGATTTCGCTCATGCTACCTTGGCCATGTTGCAACTTGAGTTACAAAACTTTACGGGGGTGGCCACGAGATTACTTATATGATACAATTAATTACACCATAACATCATTTAATTAAGACGCAGAACGGATTTAATTTGTAACGTTTCTCATTTTTAACAAACAGCCGCTCATTTGCAACGACCTCCAGTCCTACAACAACAGCTCAACGCAGCAGCACTCGCCCAGGCGGCTCAAAACGCGTCCGGACTTGGAAATGGAGCTGCAGCCCAGTTACTCGCAATGCCTCGACAGCAAGAACTCCGTTTACAACAACTTCAGCTCGAACGTGAAAAACTGAAATTGCGTCAACAGGAAATTATGCGACAAGTAAATTGCTGAATTTTAACTTTATTTTTAATACCCATTTTTATTACTATTCACTCGAACCACCATTCTTCTGTTTTATCAATATGCGAGCGATGGATATGGATGGCAGTGATGATGATATGATTAAAAAAGTGAAGGTCATCACTTGTCATCCCATAACAAAAGATAAAACATCCTGTAATCGTAAACCCATTGTTTTATCAACTTTTTCAGATGGAACAGGAGCAAGCTAGATTAAGACAACAAATCCCTCGTGCTCCGCCAACAAAGGTATAAAAAAACCAACCATGTATAGATTAGTATATTATGTGTGCCAGCTATATATGATAATATAATACAATGGTCACAGTCACACTGCGTCACACGCTTTTAGGACGTGACATGATTGCGTCCTATAAAGACGTAATGGATTTTGGCACCCGGGATCAGTGAACTGATACCGATTTATTATTTTTTTTCTTCTCAACTACGCAGATGGATGATGGACTGGAACTGGATCCATTTCTTAGTGGATCAATGGGCAACCCTTCAACACCCAGTTCGGATTTCCATAGTAGACAAGAGTCAGCAGACTCGGGTCTTGGAATGGCAACTTCATACTCGGTGCCAAACACGCCTGAAGATTTTCTCTCTCCCATGGATGACAATATGGATACCATTAGTGGTGTGTATTATTATTATTACCCACAATCTACAACATCCGCTTCATTTCTGTATCATCAGCACTAGTTGTTGTTTACTGTTAATACGTTTACTTTAGCTGTGTATATAAACACCCACCTCAACCCTTCCGATACTTTAACAACATTAACCTAAAAAAAATACTATAAAATATATTTCCTTTCCTACTACTATCGTATTTTTAAAAGCATTTGACTCAGGGATTTATTTCATGTATTGTAACTTTGAATCTTGTATAATATGCTTTTTACATTTTGTTAGTGGTTATAGAGTTGGTTTGGTATATAATAATAAAATTGCGAATTTGCTTTACAGACAGACGTAGTAGTAGTCAGGTAGTTTTTAACTGCTCCCTTCTCTTATTACCTTTTTGCCTCATTGTATGTTTATATATTTTTTTCAATCATGGTTGTAGAGTAGAGCTATGTTCACCAACCAGCAACTTAAATGCATAAAAAAGAGCTTATCTATATATATAAATCTGTATTTTGTGGCCACGTACTACGTACTACTTGTAATATTGATTCTACTTCTACTTTCTTTTTACTTTCACAACACACATTTTCTCGTCGCATAAGCTGACTACACAAAAATATTAAAGCAGAAAGAATTAAACTCGGGAAACTTTTTGAACGCTATTCCAGAAAATGGACTTGGGGGAGCTTCATTAGACACTGGGGATATTCCTATCCTTGGCGGCGACCCTGTTGACTCGACAGACGACTTAGTTCCTTCCCTGCTCCCGGATGAGCTTTCAAGTGACCTATTGAACGAAATGCAGTCCATCATAAACTCCAAGTCTGACAATGGCATGACATGGCTATGATTGCACGTGCAAGTCTTCAAGGACCACATCATCAACAACATGTGCACTTGCGACACTTACGATTAGTCCAGTATAAATAATAATAATTACTACACGTTTAAAATACTTAACCTTGTATTTGTTCCAACAACATATATATATGTTTGTTTTATGGGTGTTGGTTTTGATTTCCTTGTTTTATGTCCTTCCATGTCATGCGTACCACACTACAGAGAATTTCAGCAATATATATACAAAAAGCCCATCGCTCAGGGTTTATTCACTCAGCAGTAAAATATACTTCTCTCAAGGTTTATTACAGAAACATAGGGAAAATCAACTGCACGATACGTGCCTTTAAAAAATATATATCAGCAGCAGGCTACATAAAAATACACACATTAATAATCTATGCATAACGCACAAGTTCTTTTTTTTTGTAGATTATCATTATTATTATTGGGAGTTGCAATAATCATATTAAAAGTATTGACGACAAATCGAGGATAAGACATGATTATATATTGTGAAGAAGCAATAATAATAATAATAATAATATTATACATCTACCTCTGAACCAGGCAAAACTGAATCAGTATCAATGCAGAAAAAAATTTAAAAACTCAAATATAAAAATTATACTTTCACTTTCACCCTACTACACACTCTTGGTCATATAAAAAAAAGTATGATCCCTAGTCCTTTTTAACGAGTTGTCTTTGCCGACGGAGCTTAAAAAAAACTTTTCTCATATACCTAATCGTTTAATTGTTGTTGGGATATATAGTTTGAGTAGTAGACATTCACAGTTTGATTGAATTTCTCTTTGTGATGACATGCTTAATGCTTCACGATACGATACCAAAATGCGACTTTTATTACAAAACGCAAAGCATAACCCTAATCGTCTATATATGGCTTTTTTTTATTCATTGTGAATAAATTGATACCGTCCATGTTAACTAATTGTATATTATATGTATATCATTATCTGTGGTGAGTAATAGGTCTTAAAGGAGTCATCCTCACTCCTCCACACTTATTACACTGACAATATATATAATTGAATTGATCTTGTCCGATCGAGTAATTGATGGAAAACGCTTGCATTTTTTGTCATTATAATCAAGTAGTTTATCATGCACATTACATTTAAACAGATATATGCAGTTTTACAGGATTGACTGTTACTATTTGCAGCTATACTTATATACTTATTACTACACTTAAATAACGCAAGAAAAAAACAACTAGTAAACAGTTTAGCTAAAAAAAATTAGATGAACAAAGTGTAAAATAGCTAGTATATAGCTATATAATATACTAGAATTACTGCATAAAAGTGAAAGCAGCCATATCAGTAAAGAGTATAAAAGGGGGAGAATTGTTATTGGTAGAAAGGTAAAACTGTCATAATTTTACGGAATATAATCCTTGTATGTACATGATACTTTAAAGAAAACACTGTAGATTGAAGTACAAATACGTTGCAATATGTAGAGATTCAGACTATTTATAACGTGGATGACATGATGGGCACGGAGAGTAGTCCAGTTTTGAATAGTTTTTTTTGGAGTATCATTTTAGTTTTTTAATTTCTTAAAGCTAATTAACTCGTCGTCGTATCTGTCGTTGTTGTTATTATTATATAACATGTTTCGAAAATTATTGTTGTGTGTACATTGGGGACAAAAAAAAAACAAGAAAATTACATTCAGTATTGATATAGGTTCACAGTCGTCTCAAATGTTGATTGCATGAAAAACGGAAACAGTGTCTAGTGCATCTTTATCTCCACTATTTTGTAGGAATAGATAAGGAAAAGGATTTTTTGATCTTTTAGGTCACTCATCATATATCTCCCCGTTTGATTTCCGTACATTATATATGTTTATATAATATACCTTAACACGATTCATTCATATATAGATTCAGTAAAATACGTGTTGTAATTTGTCTTATGGTTAAAAAAAATGGTAGCTGAAGCTGAAAAAATGCTGAAATGTATCTCTTTTATATATTGTGTAGCAAGTAGGAGCCATGTGGCTTTGAGCAAAATATGAATATATATATATTAATTGACAACAAGCAGCAATAACTTAACCTGGTTTGTGCACTATCGTCGTACTAGGACCAAGAATCATACATATATATTGCGTCTTCGCGTTCATCATCATTAAATATATTTATATACGGATACGGATATATAATCACAATGAACAAGTATGCTAAGAAAGTTACTACTCAAGAGGGTGTGCATGTGTAACTGTAACAAAAAAAACCTGGACAATGTCTGTGCCTTGAATGATATCGGTATATTATACTGTGAATAAATACACCTTATATGATTATTTGGTAGCTAGTGCTAGCAAATTAAAGATGTTATAAACTATCATATACATATATTGATAGGATAACACTGCGTGTATATTAATATGGTTAGATTTGTATATTATTTAGTAAGAGATTAACGCTAGATAGGCTTACAAAAGAAATCTATAAATACCTATGCATACTATACTTATTATATGTAATATCAATATGTACCGTTGTAGAAACACTACTGTTTTATCATGACAATAATGATATGATAATCATAAAATCCATGTCTTCCTTGTTTGTACATAAAAAAGCAGCTTCTTTTGTATCTTCGAGAGTAAGTTGAAAAGAGTTTAGAGAAAAGGTGTGCATGATGATAATAGGATGCCTTTTTTTACATTACTTTAAAGAGAGTTGACCGGGCGTTAGAGCGTGGAAAGTATTGCCGCTACTATCACTTTAAATTATATATACTGTACTGTAGTTATACCTTAAACTTTGAAATTTATGACAATTATTACGTAGTAATTAGTACATATTACACACATATATATATATCTTCAAAAGTAGAGTAGAATATTATATGACGACATTGTGTTACACACGATAATATATTGGCTCATTATTGTATTGTACAGACTTTCGAACCGCATGTAGATACACATCAGACAGAACAGAATGGATAAGTCTCAAATTAAGTGTGGTACGAGGTTCAAGTAATAAAAAAGCTGGAAATATGCATGGGGAAAATTTGCAATTTTCAGAAAAGATCCGATAAGAAAGATCCGATATGGGAAAGATTGCGTTTCAAATTGCAAAAGTATAATTACGTGCTATAAAGGAAACAGGAACAGGACACGTGTACAAACGTGTCGAACCAACTTATATGGTTAACTCATGAAATCTGGGCTGTTTTGAGAAATAAACAGTAGAATTTCTCGAGTCTATCATGACGTGTGTGGTCAATTTGAGCAATATATTTGCTGCGAAATCAAACGTGGTGGTACGAGAGTAATAATGGAAGTATGTATTAAATACTACATATTGCACATTATTGCTAACTTAATGGCAACACAGTAATTTTTAATTACGAAAACATTATTTCCTAGAGCAGCTTTGTATATGTAAAAATATGTAAATTACTGCTACAACAAACGATTAAATAATATAGTGCGTGTCAAACATTATAAAAAAGGAATGGTGATCTTAATAAATGATTTCGTGTCTGTGTAACACTGTTTGATGTTAATAGATAACTTGATAGCTATATTAAGTATGTAAGTATTTGTGCCTTGTTCGTGATTTACTTAAAATGTGACCCGTCATTAATGTTTATGCTTCAATATTCGTAAAATAAATCCAGAGATTCTTGAATACATACAATTATGAACACTGGAGTTCTTTTATTTAATCATCAATAGTTTTAGTTTTTATAATTACAAGGGCATAACATTTCCAACATGTTGATTTTCACCAATCATATACTATATATTTTTGTCACAATGATGAAATTAGTATTTGCTATTTTTCATGAACGTATGAAATACTGGGCTATAAAACACATTCTATGCCTGTTTAATTATGCCAAACAAAAGTTGACGTGTGTGCTCCAACAATAATATACTTAAATGAGACTGTATTAACTGGAAATCACATCAAAACTTCTTTCATATCTACAATCCACAAACTCCAAAAACTCTTCATCGATGTTTTGCTCTGAAATACTAAAAATAACGGCTACTTTTGCTAAACTAGAATTCACTAGAATCAATCAAATACTGTGCTCTGTGCGCGCAGATCTGAAACTCTCACAACAATATGACATAGTGTCATGTAAGATAGACTTTTTAATTCCAAATTGTACAACTTTCCCAGGTTCCTAAACGCATTATTATATCAATAACGAAGTATCTTGCCAATTGTTATTATTGGATACTTTGAAAATATTACATTTTTAGCCTTGGTTGTTGTTGTTGTAAATCTCAGCAAAACTAATTTGAAGTACTACTTACTTAATTGGAGAAAAATAACAGGTAACTAAGCTCTCATCCCTGAAACGAGATTTGAAACACATTTCCCATTGGCTTCAGCAACATAATACGTTTATCATATTGACAAGATTCATTCAATGAGACAACAAAAACATTTTTACTATTTGCCTGTCAGCAGACCAAAAGCAACTCCAACGGCAAATGAAGCTGAGAATATTTGTAGCTCTTTCACCGCCAAATCTTCTCCGTAGGCAAATTTATGATACCACTTTCGAGCTTGACGACTTCCACGGTTAACCACTTGGTCTGCTTTGTCAGCGGCATTATTAAGCTTATTCTCCAGCTAATGAAATTGTTAAGAAATATCCGGTTTATTTTAAAATCAGAGAGCAGTTTCAGACTCGTTCAGACTATTAATTGCATTCACTCGTTTTATACTATATTGAAAACTAGATTTAACTAAAATGGGTGCGTTAGAAGAACTAAAGCTAGAGATAAATCAAATATTAGTGGTTGATGGCTTCAAATTCCTCTCTATAAAAATAAATCGTAAGTGAACCGTGTATTATATGGATGGATGCATTAATTATGTGTACAAAAACGTCATCCATTTGTAACAAAAGGGCAAGGGTCACAAATTCACAATTTTTGTGGAAGCGTGCGACTCCACTTCACGTGAGTGAGTATTTAAGGGGTGTTAAACTATTAGGAAGCCAAGCCGAGGAGGAAGCCACCAACAAAGCCGACGGCACCGTAAGAATTCTCATGAACCACATTTCGAATCTAAAACGAATGACAACAAACAAAAAGGTAAAAATAAATAGTATAATATGGAAAACATCGCATAGCACAAAACAAATAAGTTTTTTTAAAATGCAAAGGTGTCATGAAAAGCGCATCCAACAAAACAGAGTAGTATAATATGGGACTGGGTGGGATTTCTAGGAGGCGTAGAGTATTTTAAGGTAAAAGTTCACAGGCTGTGTAGTAGGTTAAATGAAATAAGAGAAAGCTAAAAGTATATCCCTGAATTACAAATTTTAGATTACACAACAAATAAACAATTAGTGAGTATAATACCTTGTCAGTCCAGTCCTTCTTCCCTGCAGCCTCCTTTTGAAGCTGCTTGGAAATCTTCGTAACATCTCTATTTACTCTATTCCAATTAATCTGAGGATAGATCGACACAAGTCGTTCAAAACGCTTAGAAATCCCGTTGGGAAAAATATTCTCAATTCTAAATCTTTTTGTGCGCTTACGTTTATGTATCCCTTATGGTTCGCAAATTGAATTAATAAGATACCTCCTCCGATCGCAGTTGCAGCTACTTTTCCAACCTTCATTGCAAGAAATCCAGTGACCCTAGCAAACGTTAAATGATTGATAAATGATAAGTCACGTAGGTAAATTGCTTTTAAGAATATATGTATTTACTATAACATTAGAATTAATTCAAGAAAACAGGATACTACATAACTTACCACCCTGACACACCACCAAGAAAAACTTGTCTCGGAACTGAGCCATCCTTTCCATCCACAATCTTTTCAATCCAAGTTTCCAATTCCTGTGTCACTCCTCCCCCGTTGTCCTCCGAGGATCTCGACGTTGATGGAGCAGGCATGATGATGATGATTTACTCAGAAACACTCCACGTCTCTTGGCTAATATATTGCTTATAATAATTAGCCACACACGCACGCCTACGACCTAATAAAAATACTAGAAAATACCAGTCACAGTTATAATCATTTACTAATTATTAATTAACGACACAATTCTTTAAACGCCTAGCCCACTAGTTTAGCCCCACCTCAGAACCCACACACAAGTCAAATCATGAAATCACGCTATGAGCACATGATGAATGATGACATGACATCATCGCACACACTTTCAACCCTAACATTTAAGAAATCCCCGTTTCGCGTTTGAATCTCACCTGAAACTTCTTTAACTCCTGTGCTAAAATCTTGAGCTCAATATATGTCAAACAAAAATGACTTTTTTAGTTGTGTTACCTCTCCAGCAGATCCGGATTCTTTGATAAAATGACTGATGAGAATTGATGAGATGAGAACTATGAGAACATTTGAGAAAAAGAAAGAACACCCCACAACACAACACAGGAGCCACAACGTAATATAATTATTGTGCCCTTGTTTATGTTTTCGTATGCTTCCTGTGCATACACGTACACCTGATCAGCTTGTCCAATAGGTTTCACTTAGTACGTTTGCTCACAAAACTTCACACAGCACAGCCACAAGCACAGTGAATACATACATTTTTTGTACATTGCACAATAGCACAAAAAATACACGAAATTTACTTGTTACATACAACTTACAACTTACAACTGCACCACCCCTACACACTATGCTTTTTGCTTGGAAAATGTGCATCACACAAATGTTGAATAATATTATTATGATGATGCGTGCAATGTGCAATATGATATGATGAAAGTGTGCAAAGTGAAAACGTGAGAAGGGAAAAGTTAAATTTGCGTTTTGTGCTGTGACTTTTGTGACTACTTGGGATTTGATTTTGTTGTAAATTTTTGTATTTATTGAGAAGGATTTTTTTCGAGTAGAGAGAGTTAATTGCACAATTTTGAATTATTATTGTCTGTTGTTTGTGCGTGAAATTGCACAAACTTCCGTGAAATGTATGGGCGAAAAGGTTTTTTGTGGGTGATGAGCCGGATGGAGCACCGATGTCAGAAGAAGATGTTTTCCAGTGGTGAAAGGTCTGTGGTGGCGGGGGATGGTCCGGTACGGGTTCGATTTGCACCGAGTCCTACAGGTTGGTAAGTTGTGTAAATTGCAGTTGTTGTATGTATTTGGTTGGAATAGGAGGTGGGAGAAGTGTATTTACAATTAGTTATGTAAAAACTCTTGTGAATTATGTTTTTACAGGGAAGATTCATTTAGGAGGGTTTCGAACAGCGTTGCTGAACTACTTGTTTGCTGCGAAGTACAAGGGAAAGTTTTTGCTCAGGATTGAAGACACGGATCAAACACGGTTGGTCCCTGAAGCTTTGGAAATGATTGAGGTAGGCCTTGGCTTTCTTTCAGTATATTTATATAGAAATTAGTAAGCTGGTTTTGTAGTACAAGCGATTGTCCGTGATTGATTTTCAGACGGATCTGAACTGGCTGGGAATTAAACCTGATGAAAGTCCGTCAAATCCAGGACAGCATGGACCTTACATGCAATCGCAAAGACTGCCACTTTACCAGGAGAATTTGACGCGCTTAATTGACTCGGGGAGTGCATACGAGTGTTTCTGCTCAGAGAAAAGAATGGAGCTGATAAGACGTGAAGCCGTCAGACTACGTCAAATACCACGTTACGATAACAAATGTCGGGATCTTACCAGAGAGGAAGTGAAAAGGAAGAAAGCCAGTGGAGAGAAGTATTGTGTTCGCTTTCAAGGTAGAGTTGCTATTACAAGAACCACATTCTTTGGCTTTTAATTCAGTTTATGATTTTTTAAGGTGTAAGTTAAAACTACTTCTTTATTTATTGAAGCTGGAACCTGAGCACCTCGCGTATACTGATTTAGTGTATGGTCAAATTAGCTTTAATTTGACGGAAGGGAATTACGAAGGTGATCCGGTCATATTTAAAGTCAGATGGTTACCCAACCTATCATTATGCCAATGTTGTGGATGACCACTATATGGAAATTTCACATGTCCTCAGGGGTGTGGAGTGGCAAGTCTCGACTCCTAAACATTTGCAGTTGTATAGGTATGCATCTTGGATTGGTTGAGTAATTCCAGTTGATGTGATGCAGTTTAATTGAATTAAAAGTTCCTGCATTTGTGCGCGGATGATTTCTTATTAGAGCCTTCAAGTGGAAGCCACCAGAGTATGCACATTTGCCGATTGTTCTAAACAAGGATGGGACAAAGCTTTCTAAACGACAGGGCGACATAAGTATTAGCCATTACCGTAACCAAACTTATTACCCTATTGCTCTTGCTAACTTTGTTACAAAGTCAGGCGGAGGGTTTACGTACCATGGGGTGGATAAACTATGTGATATGAAGGAGCTTGCTGAGTCGGTAAGACTTATATTATAGAATGAACATTACGTTACAACTTTTTTCGCATTTACGTCTTACTTTAACTCGTATTCAATATTTATCTAGTTTACCATCAGCGAGGTTAACACTGGAGGTTGCCACCTAGATTTCCTGTTATTAGAACAATTAAATCAATTAGAACTCCGCGACCAAATTACTCACCATTTTAGGTCTGTTTCGAATGCTCTCGTAGAATGAAATAAAGCATTTAAATCTGAATCCTGAAAATTATCCTGTAAAGTATATGGAGAAGATTATCAAGTGGTGTCCTGAACGGGTTTCCAAGCTTAGAGATTTAGTATCGCATGACTTCGGGTATCTTTGGTCACAACCCTCTACTAGTCAACTTTCTAATGTTTCAACAAATTCAGAAACTTTAGAAAGCTTCGTTAGCTGGTGTGAAGAAAGGTTGTTTGATGATAATGATGAACTGAATGATAGTCGAAGAATAACCCAGTGTCTCGAAGAATTTAGTTCGGCACATAAGCTGAAACACAATAACGTTCTTGAGAGATCTTCGTACAATGCTTATTGGCATTACGGTAAGTAGTTAAAGCATTTGCTTGCTAGATAGTATAATCCGTTTTCGTTGGGCAAGTGTTTATTTAACGTTTTATATATATTGATTTCAACAGAAAGGGCCACCCATCGTAGAAATTTTTCACTTGTTCGGGAAGCATATGATTTGTAGCAGATTTGAAGAATCGTTGGAGCATCTGAAACGAAGTACTTCGTTAAAGGAAGAAATCAGATGAGAGTGAACTCCTTATATCAGCATAGTAAATGCACTAAATATGACAAATTAAGATATCTGAAAGTATATTCTGTGTTTTCGGATTTGATATATTATTAGCATTGTTCTAAACTATTAAATCAGATGAGTGAACTCCTTATATCAGCATAGTAAATGCACTAAATATGACAAATTAAGATATCTGAAAGTATATTCTGTGTTTTCGGATTTGATATATTATTAGCATTGTTCTAAACTATTTATTCATTTTATTATTTATTATTCACGTTTGAGTTGAGTTTTCACGATGATGAATAATGTAGTATAACTTCAGATTTCCATCACTGTACAAAACCTACACACAAAATTGTATGAATAACGGAAAGTTTACATTTGAGAGCGACCACCATCGTCTTGTTTTCTCTCTACAGCCTAAAAGATGTACAAGCAAAATATCATATTTCAAAGCATATTGTTTGCTTTCAAAGCAATATCGTTCATAGTATTTAATATTTAATCTACAGATATTTGGACAATAAATCATGATCATCTCTTAAACCTATTTTACAATAAATCTGATCGATTTATGAAATGGTCTGTTGTGGTGAGCCATGACGAGTGACATGGTTGTTTGAAAATGCTTTGACCAAAGCCCTTTTTAAGGTCCCAATGTCCCAACAGCTCCGAAGGTATCATTGATTGCTGATTCTAGCAAATCATGAAGCGACTTGGTAGACAAATCGCACTGCATGTCCATACTGGCTGCTGCAGTGTTGATCATAGAATCATCTAAAGTTGCAAAGTTTGCATCAGGTTCCGGTAGCGGAATTGGCATTTGTGGTGCCGGGGTCCCAGCACTATTTCCGTGAGGTAACGAATGCAAATCTAAATGGATAAAATTTCAAAGTTTTGTTCAGGTCTGCTTGGAAATCTAGAGTTAGTCTTATTAATTTCCTTGTAGTAAATAGTTTACCAGATAGTCTGTATTTCGGTAGTGACCGATAAACTTGCTTCATCCGTTCAATGTTGATACTGTATGCCATGCCATGCTTGATCATGGGCATGGGATAATCCTTTCCAATTATACATTTACATGCCTTCTGTACACCCTCTGGTGCCATCCAGGGTTCATGGATGTATTGGTTTGGTAGCATCTTTAGAATTGGAAGGTACTTCCTGAAACCGAAAATTTTGTTTGTTTGATTTTAATGACATTTCTTCCTCCTACTTTCTCGTGTTAGTGCTTTACGTTGTGTGTGTGAACTGACCTAATGAAATCTCCGTTAGGATCGGCCTTTCTCCCAAAACGAACTGGACAATAGCAATGAATAAATTGCTGAAAAAATGAGGAGCAGGAGAGCCACATCCACATTCCAGCGTTAACGCTCCAATCCGCGTCCAGTAATAACTCCTCAAAAACCTGCCCACGCCCATTTGCAACATTCACGTTTTACACCAACTCTATGATAGCATAAACATTTCACGAAGAGATAGCGAAAAACCTATTCAGTAATTTTCCCACCTTCATTCCTTCTTCCCAAGATATCCATAAATCTCCTCTTGTGAGAAAGCATGCAACCGCATGCCGCGCAATGTGATGTATCCATCCCTCTTCCCGAAGTTGCGTCATAATAGCATCAATCCACGGAAATCCGGTTTTCGCCTGTGAACACAAGCTTTAGTTTTTATTCATTCTCAGGAAATGACTGCCAACTTATCCAACTCACTTTCTTTAGCATGAATAACTTGTATGATTCCATGCAATAAAATGCTCACATTGGCCCACTTAGCAAGTGCTTGAGGATTTTTATCCCAAGGAATCTGGACGCAAATCGGGTTACCGACCATTCTGTCGAAATTTGGATTTTTCGTAGCTGCACAGTAAAAAAATTCTCTCCAAAGAACTTGCCCATGTAAGCTCAGTGGCGGCTCTGCATTTTTAATCTTTCGGTACAGGTCATCAAGCTGGTAGTAGAAAAGACGGGGTGACAAACAGCCAAAGCGAAGATAAGGGGAAACTCCTGTCTGAGATGCCATCAGTGACTGTGGGGTCATTTTTGGTCGTCCGAAAGTTGCAACAAATGCCTTGCGTTCAAGATGCCGTTCTAGTCGGGCTAATGCTTCAGTTTCTCCGCCCCTCCAACCTGGATCTCGCAGGTTGTCAGTGTCGAACCCTGGATTGTTTGAAACGTGCTTTGTTAGGACAGAAAATATAAATACGCAGTAAGATTGCAGATATAAAATTAAAGAGGCTCAATTCAATACCAAGTTCCTCTAGTGAAGGTACCCCATACTTTTCGTCATGAACCACGCAAACGGGAGTGTAAGAGTGCTTTATGAATTCTAACGTGATTGTAGCTTCTGGATGCGGAGGTGGCTCCAAGTGCGAAACAACGTTGAGAAAGTGGCGATATGTCAACGGAGCCTTTCCTCCATTTTTGTCAATAATCCTATAGTTTGACAAATATCAAAAGAGCGTATATTTAAAGACTCGCAAATACTAATGTATGATTTTGGTAAAAAGAGAAATTCGCCCACGTCGGCTTACTTACAAGTCCAATTTATAGAGTGTGTGAGATGACTTGACACTCACATCAATGCTTAGCTCTTTACACTGTGCCATGATGTTCTGATCCCTTACTCGACCGAATGGCTCGGGATCTTCTTCGAATGTTAGACACGTTGTACCCCACTCCTGTGAAACATGATATAGTGTAAAGTTATCCCTTTGTTACGCAACACCCACCCCACGACCTTCCCATTGTTATAAGACTCGAAACTAGTAGAGCTTATGTGGTTAATAACCTTGAAACATTTGGGGAGTACATCCGCAGGCTGTCCTCGGATAACGAACAGTCGCGAGTTGAGTTTTCGCAATGACTGATCCAGATCCTCCAAGCATTGAAGCAGAAATCTGACAAACGTGATAAAACATCAAGTAGCCATATATATTATGTAACAAATCGATATTGATTTTTGTAAAGATTCTTTGATGCCGCCAATGCCATATTCTATTCGTATGATAATGCAAGTAAAACATAATTATGCAATTATTAATTTAATTAACGTTTGTAATTCTAATGAGGTGCAAACGAGCGTTTTTACAAACTCAAGTAGGTATTCATTAAAAAAGTTATACAGGGGAAAGCAAACTTTCACCCCCGTACATGTCACTCAGGTCCAGCATCAGTTCAAGTTGTAGGTTTTCTCATTAGCACATGCCGTACGACTTCCAGTTTGACTTGAAAACTAAAGATCGTTTCGTTGTGTCAAAAATGCTTAAACATTAACATTACACTCATGTCTATCGAACCGGACACGCATCTTTTGCATTATCTGACATGCATCATTTCACAGTTTATGTATTGCGGCGTGGCGGTTACGTATTTCATATTGGACAAAATCGGGCATGCATACAAGTTTGTTCAATAAAAATCCAGAGAATTTAAATGTTTAGTCCAGTCCCCTGTGTATGTAAGTTTCTCCTTTCTCTGACTGAAACTATAAGATTTTCGGAATTACCAAAACTCGGCCTGCTCAGTCATCAGTACTCATACGTATATGCGTGTACGTGGCATGAAAACGGAAGTTGTAAAACATTCTATTACTGACAATTTTCTAGGTTCTTGCATGGTGTACAATTTTACTCATCTTATTACACCAAGACACCAACTGACCTTATTGCTTGCGAACTTACTTGCTTGGCTAGTGTTTACTTAGCATAATAAAGAGTTGAAAGTTCGTGTGATTTCCTTGAATAAGATTTGTACGCTCAAGGTAAGTTTGTAAAATCCCTGTTTGATTCTCATCATTTATACAGTATTCATTCAGTACTCGATTGCGACAATGTATTTTCAAGGGGAATCCATTCATTCAGATCATTCTAAACTGGGGTACGAACGGGCATAACTACAACTACATAACTACATATTTTCACCTCGTTTTACTATGTCCGCGATCGCGACATGTACTGTTTGAACAATGTTCGTCAGACAAAAAACGACCTATACCTATCCTCTGTTCCGATTTCCAATACGTACGTCCATTTTGGTTTAGGTATATAAGGTATATATAGGTTTTGTCCAATCCTGTATATCTAACACACGAATTATGCATTGATCCAGCAGTTCATAATTTATTCTTATTTTTGATACCTAGAAAAGAAACGCTTTGTTTCATATTATATCTCTTACAACATAGGTACATGTGCTAAAACACTTAAAGGTTGATTTTTTTAGCAAAGCAAGACATTCATGTACATGATATATGGGCACTGGGCACCGCATCGTTGTGTTATGCATGTTTCTGAGTATCCATTTGTTTATCAAAAAACGCCTTCCTTGTACCTACCCAGAACTGACTAAAGCTGCTTCCTTTAGTTTGTCTAGTTGCGTAGTGGGTTAAGCTTTGTGCGCTTGCTTGCTTGTCGTATTTGTTATCAGAGGTTTCCTTTTTCATTTTGACGTATCATGTATCATCATATTTACCGAGCTATCAGAAAGCAAGACATTATACACGAAGAAAAATGGTTTATGCAGTAAGTGAATCATTTTGCATTGGTAATTGGACATGGACATGCATGTAAATAGTATATGGATATACGCATGGCATACCCATTAGTGCATCTATAACAGCCATGAGCATTTAATATTTAATAAGCAAAATATTATTTTGCTTCTTGTGATAAAAGTAAACCTTGCCTTCTCGTTTTTTTACAGCTTCAACCAAACCAATATCGTACGAGAGGGCCCTATCGGTTTACTGGATAACAATGCTCTTGTAATTTTGTTTGACTGTAATAAGTTTAAACGAAAGGTTTTGTCTACTACTTGTCTGGCTCCCAATTATAAACATTTTTATTGATCAAATTCCATTAAACTTAAACTTCGATGTTCAGATTTGAGTACTTCTCCAACTGATTTTCTGAGACTGTGATATGTGTATATAAGTTCGTCTGGTATTATATTACCTGAGTCTGGGTTATATAAACTGTTGATTCAATTTGCACCGTGGTAAACGTAAAATAGAATATAATAGTTTAGTGAAGCATGTTGCTGAAGTTTAAGACATTGTAGTTGTAGAAAACCCATCATGTCTTCCAATTCCAATACCACACTCAGCCTGGAGCCCGAGGAGCAAAACGCATCTCGTGAGTTGAGTAATGTTTCTAAAATGGAGTTATCCGATCGCATAAGAGGTCTAATAACTAAAGTTGGTAAGTAGATGCGCACACATTTTACCATATTGCATTGCATTTACCTGGAATGAGTTATGAAACTAACGACGTGGAAACAGGATACGATACATTGTGCAACGTTGTAAGATATCCACTTTTTTTTTAAATTTAGATTCTCTCAATAAGAAAATGGATGGCATATTGGATTCGATTAGAAGAAAGAGAGACAGGAGCAGAAGTCCTAGCCCTTCGCCTGGCTACCGCACAAAAGATCTATTTGGTTAACACGAAAGCCAAAAGCCAATACGATACATGTTATACCAACAAAGCTCTCACAAAACTTTTCATCGATTTCTGATTTCTCCCTTTACTTGGCTGGATGAACAATCTCGTTAATTCTCTTTTAGTAGTTCGTATTGCCATATATTTACACATCGATACTTGTCATATTGCCATTATTCTCGTCATTAGATTACATATCGCAACTACATAATTAGATTTATTTTCAGTGTAAAGTTTTTACAGAAATAAATCCCCTAATCAATGTATGTCAATATTAGTGTAATAAAAGTCACATCTGTGAAATGGTATGGTTTTAAAGTAACTTTGTGTATTTCTCTCTTAAAAACATTTTATTTTTCACTGCCTCACTCACGGATAAGGTAGATAGTTTATCCTTCCAATACCTCACTTTATATGGTTAAAAAATTCGCTTTCATTTACGTAGCAATCGTGATGCGGTAATGATGGAAATGCATGCATAAAAGTAACAACCTCATGTAAGTTACTTTTGAATTGGAAACAGACTGGCTGGCTGACGAATGCAAATTCCAGATGAATTGGTTTTGATATCGACATCAATATAATAAGTAATTACGTTGTTTTAATTCAAGATGTACTGGCAATATTCTGTCCCAGTGTAACAAACATGAACGTGCAAATTGCAAATGCTTTCTTCACCTATAAGTATTGTATATATACTAACCTCCATTTGTTAATTCCCACGTTTGAAGATCCAGCAAACCACGGGTCTAAAATGAAAATGCATCGAAAGGTTTTGGATCCACGAATTCCATCTCTCAAACTAGGATTGTCATGAAGTCGTAAACCTTTGCGAAACCAGTGCACAGTGTGCTTCTCATTGTTGTTTACTCCCTCACAATAAGCAACGTTTGGAGTAGGCGCCTGGTGGGGCATCTGATGATAATAATTCTGAATTGTCTCCAATCCTAGCCCAACCCCTGGAACTCCTGCGCTTGTTCCTGGACTTGTGCCATAAGAGTTGTTACCCTGTCCCCCGGAATTGAAGTACAGTAGACTTTCACTGATATTATGCTCGTTCATCCTACTATGCGTTTTCGTTTGATGTGGATGATTACGTAACGTACAATTCTGGGGATACCGAAATTTTATATTCAAAAATAAATATACTGACACCACTCCAATCACTGCATAAAAACCAAATTGGTTGAGTATCTCGTAACACAATGACGTCCCAGGCTTAATTATAGTTAATCTGGGGCAAAGTAGCACAAATGACACCAAATCATTGTTGACAAAGTTAAAAATTGTAAAATGTTCGGAAACAACACCGTATTACCAGAATGGTAAAAGTTTATGTTTGTTAGTTGTAGTATGGTTAATGTTAGGCGATTCACTTCGGTCAATGAGCTTATTTTGGCGAAGAAAAATAATTTGTATCTACTAATTACTGCGACGCAGATCTGAAAGGTTATATTACGTTGTTGAATTTACGAAATCACTATAAATTAGCAAAAAAGAAAGATGAGAGGTTACATATGAAATTGGCAGCTTCCAGTTCTTATGTAATTTTCACACTTACGTAACCAGTGCAGTGAAGTGAAAGTTCAAATAGGCAAAGTTTGTACACAGCTAGATGACGTTGACGTAGGTATGGTATGTATGTAGGTGTGCTATGCACAAAATCCAAAAGTTGTTTAATGTTTAAACTTTCTCTTACGAAAGCCTTGAGAATTTAACAGTTGATTTTACACGCAAAAGACTTTTCACTTACATTACTTTGCTGTACCAGTGTGACAAATAGATAAAAAGAAAATGTAGTTATCTGTGTAAAGTGTGATTAAATTGAGCTGCTCAAACATGTTATTTTCCGACTTTCTCCAAGTACTGCCTTTAATACACTATTGCGTACCTGTATAATAGCTCCCGTTTTGTAGCTGGTTCTCGAGGATCCACGCCAAGTTCAACGTGAGTTTGGAAATGAGATGTGTTTATCGCTGTATGTTTGTGAAAGTCACGTTGCACACAACGCTGCTGCTCATCCCGTTCTTAAGGTAGCTGAAAGAACACGTACTAGTGTTCATAGGGTTATACTATACTACAAAGTGCTTATACGCTGACTGAATGGAAAAGACTTGAAAAGAGCAAAAACCGATAGAATACGAGATACGAGAACGACAACGAGTGAACGGGAAAGAATTGCCGTTTGTGACTATAAATCATATATTATTACTATATTCTAGGATTCCACATAATACATCATAGGCATATCTGTTTATATTGTAGTTTATAGCCGTGGTTTTGCTTTGTCAGTGGAGGTGACGTAAAGGACTTTTGGAGTTCTGTAGGTGAGAGTATGCAGAGCGTTAGCTGAACGTTAAGTCATGTTATGCTAAGCTGACATGAATAAAAAAGAGTTATGCGGCATGGGATGGAAATGGAAATTTCCTATATGTCGATAAAAACTATCCAGTAGATTCCAGCATTTATTTTAAAAATGAATGGTGAGAGTTCTCGGTAGTTCTTGCGAGGCAAATAATATTACGCAAGATATTACGTGTGATGGAAGTAACAAATGTGAATTTTCGGAAAAAAATAAACACCTTCATAATAAAATGTATGGGATTTTAAAACGTTTTTACAACTCTCTTGGATGAATGATGTATTTTCAATTTACGAAGGCAAGAAGGTTCATCGATTCAATTGAAATTAATGAATGTGTAATGAAGGTAGTGTAAGTACTTGCAACGAAATCTGCCTGACAGTCACACATGAAAGACATTCCAAGATAAGCGAAAATGTAACCACGAGTTGGAATTGCAATATGCGTTTTCATAACAGAGGAAGAACCGAAGAACTTCATTGGGCAAGTTCTATTGTAATCTTACCTCATCTTTATCTCGTCAGTGTCAGTAACTTGATTTATATTCATCTAGCCAGTCATGGTATTATAATCCTGAGCAGTTGGTTAAAAAATCATGTCAACAAATTCCTCGTATCATATGAGTTAATCTATCCTTGTATAATATATTAAGTTGATGAACCCAAATGGATTTTCAATTTTTAACTCAATTTCTTTTGTATTTGCCGTTGTATTTGTTAAGCGAGAGAGGTAAACTGATCGTGAGAGTAAGAGAGAGAGAAGTAATTGTCGTGCATTGCAGATTTAGATTTTTTTAAAGTCTCTTTTGCATTATTCAAAAGCAAGCTGTGTTCATTCTGACATTAAAGTAGATACACACAAAGAATTCTGGTGAAAGCATTCTGTGAAATTTTTTTAGTTGCAGGAAATGATTTAAAGAAACTCTCTAGATCCGGGCGGACGTTATATACATCTTTCTTGCTTTCCCCTTTTGCGGGTTACTGTTAGCCATTATATAAATACTAAATACACACATCATAACACCGATGATACTGCACTAAATGCACTACCCCATATCCTATGTTACATCCTCTCCTATTTGTTTATGGCTTTACTCTATTCCTTTTATTTGTGACTCGAAAATTAAGTCACTTATCGGGTTTAAATTCAAGTGGGAATTATCATTATGGTTTCTAGAATAAATAGGTACCCATCCCATCGCATCGTCAGCAATTTCATGTAATCGCCATCTGCGCTTTGAATCATCATCTAATTCTAAATTCTAGATAGGGTAAGGAGATAGTGGTCGAATATTAAATGAAGCACACACGTCGACACGTCATATCCAATGAATTCAAAAATGGATAATGCTGTACATGTATCATCATTATATGACTTAACCATGAATCCCATCATTTCCATCTCCTAGGTTTGGTAAACTGATGGGATCGAATGTCATGTTTAGTTGGACTTTACTTCACGCATGCAAGATATTCTGACGCTGCACTATTACTATCCTTCGGTATTTTACCGTATCGACACTTCAGGACTGCCTATGGTTAGTATGGTTTCCTTCATGATCGAAGGTTTTTGCATACAGTAATCAATCGCTTTGAATCATCATCTAATTCTAAATTCTAGATAGGTAAGGAGATAGTGGTCGAATATTAAATGAAGCACACACGTCGACACGTCATGTCATATCCAATGAATTCAAAAATGGATAATGCTGTACATGTATCATCATTATATGACTTAACCATTTATCCCATCATTTCCATCTCCTAGGTTTGGTAAACTGATGGGATCGAATGTCATGTTTAGTTGGACTTTACTTCACGCATGCAAGATATTATGACGCTGCACTATTACTATCCTTCGGTATTTTACCGTTTCGGCACTTCGTTGGTATGATGTTGCGGTTAATCGACACTTCAGGACTGCCTATGGTTAGTATGGTTTCCTTCATGATCGAAGGTTTTTGCGTACGGTATTTTATGCAAAAGAACATAAATCAAATGGCCTTCCGCGTGGACAGTAGCGACCAACCCGTCAGTCGCCGCCCCTATGTCTGGCCGACATATACTTGGTCCCGGAATTGGGTCTTCTGTGTGAACAACAAAACCGACCCCCTGTCATGGCTCCACCCGTGCTAGGGCGACATATACTTGGTCCCCAAATTGGACATTCCTTGCGGAAGGGGTTAGACCCGAATTAGACCATTAGACCACGCGAGTTCCATACGTCCAACTCCAGGACCAAGTAAGTGTCGCCGTAACGAGAAAAAAGACGGGGGGCTGGGCGGCTTCGCATTCTATACGGATCTATGTCATTCTGGGATCAAAAGTAAATTTCGCCCTAGCGAGAAAACATGGCGGGCTGATCGGGTTTCCATTCCACAAGGAAGTAATTGTCGCCGTGGTCCTAGTACCCGAGCGGATTCCATTGCACAAAGAACGGCCATTTCCGGGACCAAATATATGTCACCTTCGTGGCGAGACAAAGAGAGCGGACTGGACAGGTCGACAGGTCCCCTCCCACAAATCAAATCAAACTACATATCCTAACAGGATGTTAGAGAGGGAGGAATATCTGAAATGCAAATTGCCACTTTTGTTGGATTTCAGATTAGTAGATTAGTAATCAGAAATCATGTTTTGTGTATTCTCTTTGGAAAGCTGGTCGCGTTGGGTGTTTTGTGAAACCTTGCAATTTTCAATGACACTACTGGTGCCATTTCGGGATTCATTAATATTTTCGCGAAAAAGTTCCCAATACTATGCGTCGTTTTGCCAGTGGCAAGCCAAAAATTTGGACATTAGTAATCAGAAATGATATTTTTCAGTTGCTCTCTGGCACCCTAGCCATGTTGGGTTTTTAGTGAAACTCGCTGAAACTACATGGAGCCACCCGACAAGTCATTTGAATCCTGTTGCCTTGCTAAGGTCTAAGGGTACTACTGTAATGCGCCAACCATGTTTCTAGGTTTTCCCACTTTCTCTTTGGACTAGCTGAATATTCTGAAAAAATACCCAATGGATGCGATAGATGCCTGGGCTGGGGGCCCCGGGTTACAATGGGTAGCAACTGGTGTGCCGAAAAAAGTGAAAGCAATGCATCTATGAAAGCAGAGGTATGACTTCATATTCACGTTACGCTAGGGTGACTTAAGTACACTAGTATGCTTTGTATTATGGTCATATTCTCCGATTCCTAAGTAAGTCTGAATGACAGTGCATGAACTTCCACCCCGGATTTAAATTAACATAACAAAAGTAATTTAACATACGACAATGAAATGTCGAAACATTTTCTTTATTTGACTACAACTCATATAATAGCACACATATTCTTTCATTTATGAAATAGGGTGTACATCTAGGCTAGGACACACATTACGTGATGCAACATTCAGGACAAACTAGAGCATCAGTTTTCTCACTCATTTCTGGTAATCTCAAGAGCTGAAAAATAATCAAGATAACCCCGTCACAAGAATGTGAGTTAAAGGCAATCCGTCACATAACTATTGAGCTTCACAGGAAGGAGTAGAGTAGGAAACTTGAGAACACTATTTTGCTGATTGATGAACCACCGCGATGCGTGTAAAAGGGGAGGGATGCATTTTATGCTAAAATATAAATTATGTGAAGCGAATTAAAAATTTTCAAACCACAAAAACAAAAGGGTCACAACCAATGAGCTAAATTTGAATGAAAAGGTACAATACTTACAGGATATGATAAAATAGATCATATTTGAAATCGTATAAAACCACTCAAAATGGGGATCACATCAAAAGCTATTTACATTGTGATAATCGCATTTGCGATGAAGATAACTCGTAGTTTCTCTAAACTACAGACCCAGTTTCGCAAGATGATCATCTTCATTTCTCATCAACTTCATATTATTGTCGATGATCTGGAGCAGTTCGGGTGGACTAGGGACACGACCTGTTTGTAATTTCGACCATACTGGAACATCTACATAATTAAACATA
Source organism: Dicranocentrus wangi (assembly GCA_036850665.1). Taxonomy (NCBI): domain Eukaryota; kingdom Metazoa; phylum Arthropoda; class Collembola; order Entomobryomorpha; family Entomobryidae; genus Dicranocentrus; species Dicranocentrus wangi. Next base: position 146,205 of record JAANSN010000001.1, on the reverse strand, counting down.
GAAATTAGTCACGTCAGCATCAATATGATCTCCCACATACACCTCCTTTAATTCCTTGTAGGTACAATACCGTTAAAGTAAATCTCAAATGCTCCAGTGGATATCAGTGTATTTTCAATAAAATTTAAAACGAAAAATGTCATCAAAGCTGCATAAATTTTGTTAGCAAACATCCAAGTCCAAAAGTTGACTCCGATGTGACCAAATCCAATTTGTTCGAATGGGTTAACACCCATGATGATACAGCCTAAGAGCAAAAACTTCAACACAACCTACAATACAAAAAAATATCACGATAATTAACTGAAAATTCAACGGCAACGGCACTTATTTCATTTCTCATTTATTTCTGAAATGCACAAACTTACAACAACTTGAGCCAACAATTTTCTCGATGCCGGTGGTGGATAACTGACACCTTCTAGCATGATTTGTGGATGTCGTTGTTGAATGATGGAGCTATACTGCTCAAAGGCATTGCGGTACCCTCAGCTGGTGCTAATAACAAATAAAAAATTATAGTTATTCAATTAATTCATTTATAACTGCTAACTGTGATCCAGTACAAAATAAATTACAATTTTTGTGTGCGTTTTGGTCATTTACCAGTACATAAACTTCATGCTGGGTCCTCCCAGCATTCCAGCGGAAAGCTTAGATCCTGCTGAAAGCTTCATGCCAGCTGACGATGACTCAGGGCGTGGTTCATTTTCAAATCGTCGTTGACGCAAAGTGTTGTCCTCCGCCGACATCCCTCCACCACCACCTCCACCATCTGATTCACTCCCAGACTCGGAACTCATTTTTCCTCTGCCACCACCAGCAGCAGTACTGTTATCACTTAAGTAAAGATCCTTAACTGTCAACAACACCGCCAAAAATAGCACAAAATAGAACGTCTTATATGGCTGATTAGCGTCAAATCCTCCTCCAGCACCGGGTCGTGTTCGATCGGCCATCTCCTTCCAAGCCCAACCTTATATCATCGACGAGCCTCCCTTCCGGAGCACTGCTACTGTTACAACAATTAACTGTTTCGTCGGGGGACGCGAACGCGAAAAAACGGAAGAGTCCTTTGTTGTCGACAAGCAGTGTTGCATACTAAAATACTTTTGTTAGATTGGACCCATGTAACAACCACAAAATTATTTGTCGCCTTGCCAGTTATAGTGGCACTAACAATACATACAAAATTCTGCTCGCAGCGCAGGCAGCTGCAGCTGCTCTCCACAATTTATTGTCCAGCTAATTATGTACCCTGCCCTAAAAACGAAACCTCCACTCCAGCTGAGGATTTTAGGAGTCACTTCAAACCTCAGATTTAAATAAATATGTAACCGGTGATAACCTGTCTGTATGGGTCTTTTTTATTACAACTTATAGAAACTAAATGATAAATGGACGATAATACGGAAGGATTTTACGCATTTCCAAAAAAACCTTCACTCTCTCGTACTCACAAACTCACACGCCACCGCTCTACAAGCAGCCCACCAACCTGATATAATAATTATTACAAATGGAGTATGTGGTATATAGAGAATAATGTGCTGGGAACAGTAGTAGTTTTGCTCGCTAATTGGATCTATTCTCAGTCACATTTCACACAAATGAAATGAAATGATCCTGATTGTTTTCTGTTTTTCCTCATTCATTCATTCATATTGGCCATTGGGCAATGCAATGCTCCCAGACTTTGAGACTTGAGCTACGTGTGCGTGTGCAAGTCTCACTCAACTCGCACATAAGAGCACAGAGTGCACATATTGATCGCATCAATATAATACTTGAGTATGTTCACAATTCACATACGTAAGTAAAGTACAGCACATCTTCTTTACACAATTGTGCCGTGTGTGTGGCAGAAACAGAGCGAGAGCACTATACTAGTACAGTAGTAGGTGCTTATCATCGCTGTTGTGTAGTAATGTACATAATAATATTCTGTTGTTGAGGTGCAGGCAAAAACACATGATGAAATAGTAAAAAGCGTAAAATTGGTAAAGCTCTTTTTTTATAGGACAAAGGGCAATGTGATGTGAATTGAGTGTGAGAGTCCGATATGGGATGAAAAGGCAGAAAAGCTATATAAATTGTTGAAACTCAGAGCGAGATGGAGCCAAAGCTAAATATCGTTGACCAACCTGTTTCTGTTTTTTACACATTTTACTACATCTCGTATTTATGACGAGTATGAATTTATGAATGTGAATTATGGTAAGAAGAAAGGATGTGATGTGATGATGGGAAAAAGCTGAAGAGAGTGCAAAACGCAAAGTTAACTTTTTGGATATCCGTGTAGTATTTTTGGTATATTGGTGGATGGATGAATGATTTGTTGGAAGGATGGATTCATAGAATGTGGTTGTTGCACCAGGCCAAATCGAAATTTGATCTACATCAACATGAAAAGGCCATTTTAGAATAAGACAATTTTAGTTCCTAGTGTTCCCAGAGGTCGTATAATTATTTTGAATTCTACTTGTATTCGTATCGTATATTATTTTACTGACTACCCAGTGATATAATACTAATAATACACATATTCCTCCATTATTCCTGCAAAGAATCTAGAAATGGGAATCATGTTCATTCATATAGCTTCTAATCATTGTTTCCAATCCACGTCTTTAGGGCATTAATATATGCGATAAAGTGCATACACTGAACCTCGGCATTTTGGTTTTTTTTGCATGACTTGCAGATTTTTTAATGTTTGATGTTGGTTTGGTTGGAATTGGAATGGTCAAGTCAACATACATATTGTAAAATATTATACGTCATTTCTCTAGTAAGGATATTTGACGATTGCACGCGCCACCTGCGTTACCCTACGGCTAAAAACCCATCAATCAAGGTAGGAATATGTAAACTGCATACAAACGGTTAATAATAAAATGATTTAAACACTTGTCTTCGCATGTGATCTATTTATTGACTTGTCCAACACATATAATATTGGCCCTTTAAAATGCACTAAATCGTTTATCTGGCCGGGTATCGATTTCGGCTTTGCCATGAACAAACCATCAACTTATTTAATGAGATATGTAACATGAACTAAATTGCCATTTCTACGCGGAAGCTGTTAGGAGGAGTGCTAAGGTCATGGTCGGTATAATGGTCCTCTCGCAAATGAATTGATGTAAATGAGCCTTTACACGAATTAGGTATCTTATTCCAGTGGTTAATTCATGTCGCACGCAGTAGGAAGGACACACGATGAGGTACTGAACTGAACGAAATTTTTCAGTGGTTTGTGTTTTGTATGAATTGAAGGTTGACTTGATACTTGATGTCTGACTCTCCAACTGGAAGTGATTGCCGATTGCATAATTTTTCACCTGTGCGCTGACTTCATCATCTCATCTCCCATCGATTCACTAATGTGCCTTACCTTGGCTTGGAATGGTGATGATTCCATTGTCACTATCACAAACTCAATCGGATCTTTATAGTTGGTAGGCTTTAGGCTTGATTTGGCACTGGGCTTATGGTTTCACTATTACTTAGCGTTACTATCAATGTAACAAATTAAGATTATATTATCAGGTATTTCAGTGTGGTATGCATCTATCTATCTATCATCTATCTATCTGCAAATATTGGTGTTGGTATTTTAAAAATATGTCAAATAGCGTTTAGAACAGATCAGTTTTAATTCATTCATAGGTACTCATATGTTAATGTAAACTGAATTACATAGAATGGCAGTCGTATTTGAATCGCACCATGCAGCATGCCACGTGTTATATTTATGCATTAATGCAAGAATCGACATCACTTTTCATAGCATGAAAAAGGAAAATCCGTGATTGCTGGTTTTATTACATCAGATCAGACCACACCAGTAAATTAATAATACATTTACATTTTCATCTCTCAAGAATACAAATGGACTGGAATAATGACAATGCATCATATCATGAACATTTGTAGCATGCATAGGATGAGGATGAACTAGTGAACCACATTGAGCTACCTACGTCCTTCATGTATCTGCAGAATTTCTAGTGCTCGTGATATAATTTTTTATGAGTACACAGGCAAAACATAACTTTTGGAATGTGTTTTTTACATACTACTTGAAATAAAAGCAAGAACCCTGCAAGGAGAACTAGACCTTATATTTAAGATGATGGCATGAGCTGCTCCAAATATTATATGATTTTGATTTGACCAGGCAGCCAGCCAAACACAGACGGCATGTTACTTGTTGATGACATGATGACTTTACATTTCATATAAACTAGTTATCTTCATCATAATGTTGTTGATCATCGACTGAAATGCAGTTTAGGAAGCAAAAAGCAAAGCTATTACGTAGGACCACATGTATATATAGACAACAGTATGTGGGATTTTTGCTTGATACGTAAGCTATACGGACGGACTCCTATAAAAATATCAACTGATCCTAATGACGGCTACACAAATAAAAGTGTACATAAGGATGTGCATATAGTAGTGTATTCAATATGCCTGATGCCGTAGTCAGCCGTCTTATAAGAGGTAACTGTGGTGAGCCCCTTTTCTAGGGTGGTAGTAGGACGAAAAACGGCATGTGCCGTATTACATCTGCTTAAGCTCATATTCCTATCTTTTATCGTATCAAAGATACTAAATACCTACGTATCCTTTAATAATACCTTTCAAACTTGTTCGCAACTATTTTCTTTTTTTGGCAAAAATTGAGTTTGCTTTCGACAGGCATAACATACCCACATAGACACACACTGTCACACACACACACACGTCAATTGCAATTCTACTTTTCTGGGTGTGATCTCAACAAGACCACTCGGATAGTCCCGACTGACCTCCTCAAGAGACACAAGGGTGGGAATTTCTTGTGACATGGTGTTAGAGACAGTGAGTTGTATGTTATATCTATAATGTAGCCACAAAGTATGGGATTTGCAAGTGGCAGCGAGAAACTTGTCACACAGGATTTTTATAGACAGAAAAAATTTAGATTGAATTTCCTTACCCCTGGGTTTTGTGCTCTTCTGTTGTATTTGCTAGATTGTGGCTGTGTGTGACAAGGTGTCATGTGCTTGTGAGTTAGTATACAGGAAAAGATTGTGTTTGTTAATGTTAAATTGTTAAAATTACATTTTGTGATCAAAATCTCAATAAAAACGAAGGATTTGTTCATTTCTTGGCAATAATTTCTAAACTCAAAAAAGCCTTTATTGACTGCACACTCAACATTAAACCTAATTACCACTGCTCCCCTGCTGCTATTATACTGAACTCTTGCATTTTACATTTTACATGTACATTTAAACATAAACAAAATACTGATAAACTCAGCAAACGTTGCAAATTTTGCAAATATACACCCAAGGCCATAAAGCACTATATATATGTGAGTATATACCTCTTGCATTGAAAAGAGGAAGTTTTATGCATTATAAACTTTCACTTAAATGAACCAGCGTCAAATTAAAGTGTAGTTGGTTTGGGAGTGATATACTACAAATGTAGATGAACTATACGCATCCCACTATTCATCTCGTCATTCATTCAATCTCGATAGAGCAACGGATTACATTCCTACTAGAAAATTTCTAAAAAAAAAATCTTTCAATCCATTACAGGATATTTTTGTGTGCGTTATCAGAAACTACAAATTTCTTCAGGGTATGTGACGTGTGATTTAAAGACTTTGTGGTGTGTAATAAACATACTGCAACTGTTACAGTTAGGTCCAAAGTAAAACTAGACTGTAAACAACAAGTGAAGAGAGTGAATGTCCGGAACTGAAAACAGGAAATGCATCAGCAATAAAAAAAAATCCCAAACCTGTGCCGTGAACCGTGAAACAGTTCCATTGTGAATGGACGGCAAACTAAAGTGATAAATTTTGTACAGCAGTGGTAGTCAGATTTAGCAGCAAAGGAATACAGTACGAACAAGTGTTTTGTAAATCTTTGACAATTACATTACAGTTAATTTAACAGTTGAAAGATTTGAATAGTTTGGTCCTGACAGTACATTAAAAAAGGAACTCAAGGAAACTCTCAAGGTATGTAAATGGTCGTTGTTGATTATGCTGCTTGTAAATCAGTGGTTTGGTTGATTCAATTCATGCGTCAATTTTCTTTGTTTGGCATATTAAAAGTAATACTATAACCATTCCTGCTACCTAAAAAAAGTAAGTAGTAGTTTTATGGAATATATATAGCATGTGCTTTGTGGGTATGTATACGTTGTTCGTTCAGTTGTGCTGAAACGATGGGGAGTTTCCATTTTTGCTCGACTGATATAAATCCATCGTGTAAGTATGTTATGGTTATGATGACTATATAGTGTATCGCTCACTACTGCTCTTGTTTATGTAACATATCGACTTATTTGCAACTAAGACAGACGTGTGTAATTCCAAGGTGGGTGGAGTACATAGTCGGAATGCATAATTTAATGAATACGTGGAGCGATGTTAGTTAACACGATCAAGTATCATTAGCATTTCTTTGCAAAAAAAAATCGACAGGACAGTTATGACGGAGATGGGAGTAGGAAGTTACAATAATCTTATTTTATATACGGTTTAAATTGGAATGCCTATAATAATGATAATGCGCCGATGGAAAAACCTACCTGAATCATCTGAATTGCTACGGCCTATACGACTCGACTGGATCTAAATATTTTGCCTTTTGAACTTTTGTATCCTACTCGAATCCCCCTGTAAAGTCCTTTCTTTTCATTTTGCAATAACTGCTTTATTAAATTCAGAATGGAAGTTTTAATGAGCTCAGAAGCAACAATAGGTGCAGGTATTTTGCGGCTAGTGTCCTTCCACGAGCTATACGTTACATTATTCAAGAAGTTCGTTTAGAGAAACATTTCAATTCAATGAAATTCAACTAAAGACTAGCAAACGAGGTAGCATGCAAGTTGCACTGTAATATGAACAACATCGCCTTCGTCGTCTTTTGACTTTAAACTGTAAATAAGTAGAGTATTTTTTCTCTGCGTTTGTCGTATTATGCACAAAATAAACAAGACAGTATCAAATGTTTTGTTATTTAAATAAACAAAGTTGCACTACTTGCTTAATCCTCAACAACATAAACATTGGTCGGGATATTTCCCTAATGTCCCTCAACAAACGACGTGATTATTCTACTACATATTTATTCAACGTCTTGGACATAACATAATGTATACCGGTTTCATAGTTTCATAATTGAAGTGGTTGGGCACGATCGGCTATTTAAATGCTAACTCGGGATACAAAACAAATGAATGAACATAAACACTTCAAAGTAAGAAAGGTGCTGGACTTTTGTATCTCAGCCGTAAAGTAAATGGGACCGCTCTAAATATTGAAAAGTATATATAAAAGTAAAGAACGGCATGTGTAATTAATTACTTTTCACTGTCTCGTCTTAAACGTGTCTGTGAAAGTTCCATAAACAATGACTAATTAAACAGGTGGCTACTTGCGTTAATCGCGGCCCTAATATAATTGAGGAAAATTCTATATCTCATACAACATACAACGAAATACAAGGAGTTAGGGTTCTTAAGTTTGTACTCTCTCTTTGGGTCAAAAGCAATTAAGAAATCGCTGACGGATATATTTTGATTTTTGTGCAATATCCTACCCATAAAGGATATTGCTAATTAGATGCGATCTAAATTCACAACCAGATTAACTTGCTCCGGAGGTACGAATTAGATAGTGGATTAACCATACAATACCTATGTATGCTGTGTATCATTAATAATGAAAACAACAATACTTACCTAAGTTTCAAGTAACTCCTGTTACCATTTTTATCTTTATCAATCAATTTCAACCCCATTTGACAAAATTACTGTCTAACGTGACCTTGACCATGGGATTGATGAGTGGCATAATAAATGACTCATTTTACCTGTTCGATGGATAATGCCACAAGCGACAGTTCAGCTATGTGAATGTTTTAAGTTATCCTCTACGGACTACGGACGAATGGATACATGCTAATAAGTATCGGCTGATATCACATAAGTTGAAATGTAACTATATGACCTATGAGACTTGCATGCAACACTGAATTGTCCACCAAGATGAAGTTTAAGATGGCAATGAGAAATACAGTCTTTTCAGTGAAAAATGATGTATTATGCGGAGTAATTGAATATCCTTATGTAAAGTAAAACGTAATTTCTAATATTTACAAGTCAAATGGAAATGCTGCGTTAATTTGTTGCTGATTCATCAACCAGTCACGAAGACGAAGAAGTACGTGAGAGAGATAACGTTTAATCATATTACGGAACACGGAACCTTTCTTGGAAATGGTTAAAATAACCATTTCACCAAGAAGTCCATTGCTAATTTGTAAATATATTCGACTTGCGACATGCAATTGACAATTAGTGTGTATGCTCATGTACATGCGACTCTGGATCTGGATATTTCGAGCGAGGCAGGTCAGCAGATAGTGTACGCTGTATCCGTCTGTTGTAAACACTAGATCGGCTACACATAAGAACTATTATTACCTGTGGCTATGCAATGCCAAAATATTGAATGTAAAACAATCAATTAAAACACTATGATGTACCCTACATGTTTTATGATGTCAGTATTGTAGAATACTCTGTTGTTTACACGATAAGAAACTGCATGGCAAAAATTCAAAAATTACGATCTTGCGAATCATCTAATTCAAAATCGTCAAATAATTGCAAAACTGGCAGCAAAAACAGACACTACGAACGCCACTCTTAAGTAAAAATGCGTTTGTGGGTATGCCACTTCAAGTTTGCTTTGCATTTTTCTAAAACTATATGATTGGTCATAACTTAACTCTCCGATCTACCTGTAATCATGATCGTTCCAATTCCCCGACAAAACATTATTTTAAAAGTTGCTAGTACAATTATAATGCAAATGTCATGTTTAACTGTAAGCATAATTAGAATTTCTATTGAGCTGAACACAAAGAATCGGTAATATAGATGCATGAACACAGTCGCATGAGTCATACGAAAATAAGAAGGCTAGGTGCAAATAATTGAAAACACTTGGATTTTTCAATTACATAACTGTGCGCTATGACATTCTTTTATTTTTTCTTTTCGTTTGACCTACTTCGTTCGAAATCATAATTTCGGAAATGAATACAAAAAATACACGCGAAAAACATTTTTTAAACTAAATAAAGATGTCATATTAGCATTTCTCTCCCTGGAAGTTGGTATATATAGATTTGGATAGTCGGAAGTCCAATGTATCCATTACCTTTGTCTAATTGTGAATTTGGTTTTGTAAAACGCAACTATTTTGTTGTGCAACTGATATCAGTAATAATGTGAACAACACGATGCCTGTGAGCAACACGGTGTTGTGAGCACATTGCACTTGTAGTCAAATACGCCAAGAAAATATTTTTGACGTCTACCCCCTTTGTTCACATGTGCAAACAGCAGACGCCATCCTGTAAGAGACAATGGACCTCTGTTTTTATTAACATTTCGACATTTGCATGCGAATGAAATCTCTGCTCCTGTCTGATAAACAAATTGTTAAACCGAGTCCACTACTAGTTACCCTCATGCTCAGATGTCATTTTTCGTTTATGGTTTTGAAATAGGAGACGACTCCAACAGATTTAAGCGGAGGCAGATAAGGATAATACATTAAAGTAGTATTATGAAATGCCAGTGCCTCATTATCAGCTATTAATCATAGTCATCATAAGTCTTCTTGGGTGGTCCAAGCATCATATTATGGCTTCACAAAGTTAAATATTCTACGACGAAATTACGACGTATTACCTAGTTGTATAGTTCACGAAAGACCATAGTGTCAAAAGTATGGATAAGTCTTTATTGATAGTTTACCAAAATACTGCAATAAATAACAAATACTAACCACCACAACACTAATTTTAATCCCCGGACTTTTGTATGACCCACTTACATCTTCCAATTTATGACGTAATTATACGTAAATTATTCCTAGTTGTATGCTTGATAGCGTATAATCACCAAATGATGTCAATGCTAATCAATCACGTTACTGTCGATAAAAATGATTTTGTTTATGCGTTATTTTGTAAAGAAGCATTCGAGGGCAGTTTTATTTTACTAGGAACAAGAGAGAGTAAAAAATATACTACTTCAAATCCTTATAAAGCATTACATTCGTGATTATTTTTTCAATTTTGTTTTCCACTCCAGCGAATGATGTTTACTTTTGATAGCGATTGCGATATCATCAATGCGTAGGATTGACTGCTGCTGGATGAATTCATGTATTTCATTATTACTTACATTAGCTTAGGAAATACTTATTCTGGGGTATTAGGTGTAGTTTGTTTTATTACGCCTTACACCACGCCTCTTAACTCGAAATTAAGATTCCTATTTCCATATTAACTTGCCATAATGAACTCTACTATTCCTATTTCCTATCAGTTGTATCCCAGAACTAAAATCAAACATATAATCATAAACCTGAGAACCTGACTGACGCTGACATGAAGTGATAAACAATGACAAACTGCTGCATAAATCATCTGTCATAGATTTCTTAGAAGTTAGAATAACCCAACGTCAAAATGTTCTAAAAATAGCGCAATTGAAGCATCGCAGGTATTGACAGTAAACACTCGCCTGGTGGTGGGATATTAATGTACGGGCCTATTACTTCAATGCGAAATATGAATCATACATGAGCTTTCTCGTGGTAAGTGTTTAGATGTGGGTACATTACAAAAAATACTTGTGAGTCATTTGATCTTACAACTGCACAAAAACTTTGTAATCTGGATGAAGATGACATCCTTGTATATTTGTCAGTATTGTGCGTTCAAAATACAAGTGTATATAGATTACTACTCATTTGTGTAACTATATTCGCATAATATAAGTCGATAGATGATAAACGATATTCTATGAATGAGTCTATGACTGAAGGCATAGATTGGTTTGAAAGACAGGGTTGGGTGTTTTGTTAACAACACGGATTCCAGAAACGTTTTTGTTATACCTATTTGCGTTTGTTCCAGCTAAATAGTAATCAATCACGTGTGTTACGTCGAAATCGAAAAAGTTGTGAATAATATCCTCGCAATGGAATTTTGCAGCTATATCTGACGTTAGTCATGATCTCATGATCATGATCGCGATGAAATATTAACAAAATATATAAACAAAAAATGTGTATCGTATCATTCTGCATAACTACGCTGTTGCATACAGAGCAGTGCGGAAAAGCAGAATCAGTTGCACCAAATGTAACCTGATCCTCTCCCGATACGGATAGTTAACGAATGCTAATGAAAACGAAGTTTTCAAACAAAAAAATCTGCCTGCTAAATACACTCCCACCAGACCCACCACCCCACCGTGTGTTGTCAGAAACATCGCTGTCAAATTATGCGGTGCCAACCCATTTTTTTGTTTGTTCTCTGTAAACATCTAGACGGATACATTTCTAACATTTTGTGATTGTGAATAGCTGCAAGTCATTCATTCGTATGATTCGATTCGAGATTAGGATATACCACGTAATAGTCATAATGATAATACAAAGTATTTGCAGCAAAATTCCAGCATACATGCCCACTGCACAGTAAAAAAAACAGCCACGACGGACAACCACAGAAGTTGGTGGCGACAAAATATAAGTGGACATTATCATTATGTTCATCACCTCCTAAAACATCTCCCCGTCCATCCACTTGATCCGCTGCTACTTGCGTAGGCACCAACAACGCACTAAACCTTATAGATATCCCCCTACTACCCTATACTACATATTATATGCACCGTGTGCTTAGCCTAAGCAAATGTGTGTATATCCTACTTGAAACAAAGTAAGTACACAGTTTACTTTGTCATATCATATGTAGCGCTTTCATACAATTATGAAGGAAAATATTGCAATGTTTCTATAATGAAGATACCTGTTGAATACATTTTCCTCAACGTTCTTCCTGTCATAGTCCAACCAAACCACGTTTGAGAGATGAGCTATACCGACCGGCTTGTAATAATAATAATAAGTAAAAGCAAGAATAAAAATAAGTGCACGTCGTTTGTTTGTCGAAAACGTTCCATATTGTTCGCTTCTTTGTAAGCATGTCATATGATGAGGATGACCATGGTAGGAATAGGATCTCTGCATGAACAAAGCTGTTAAGCTATAAAAACTTTCTTCATTTCATGAGGTATTAGGTATAGCAAAGCAATCTATTCAGAGGAGCGTCTCCTCGTAGTCTCATTCCATTCCTTCAAACTAAAACTCAGTTTCCTTCGTACAGCATTCCAAGTCACATCTTTTTATGAACTCACTGAACTTACAAAACTCTTGACGGGAGTACGTACACACACAAATCCCAGTATTTCTTTTTAACTTGTGTTTTGGAGTGTTCTGAGATTTGTCGACAGGCTACGAATCTTCTCTCCTCCTGTTGAACTTATATAGAGTATCGATAAGTGTGTACTTTGTGGTACACAAGTAGTAATAAACAGAATTATAAAAGTAGAGCAATTTTTACTTTCTTATGCGCATTTTTTGGATGCGTTCTCGCCATATAACATAGACAGAATACTAAATAGTCGATTTTTCTCAGTTTTTCCTCAGACAAAAATACATTTTCCGAGGGTTTTTACTATTGTCAAGAAAATGTGGCTTGAGGATAGAGCTGCTGCCAGTGCCAGCATCAGAGTGCTCATGTTTTAATACATAAAAAGTGAGGTAGCAAGTGGTTGAGAAAGTTTGCTTGACTTGAATATATAAAAAAAGGAGTAAGTAGCAACGTTTTTTTGTGCTGACAAAAGTTACCTGATTGCGGTCTCACCGACTACATCCTACAGCATACTACACCACTCGGAAACACATTTCACAAGACTGGTTAAATGTGAACTATACTGCCAAACCAGAACAATTTTCTTTTAAGAAAAACTTAGCTTTTCTTAAATAAAAATAACCACAACACGCTGGAAAGTGTCCTGATTGTTTTGTCAATACCCTTGTTCTAATGTTTATACTATCAAAAAGGAAATACTATTAGAGAGATAAATATAAACTCCGTTGTGGTTAATGGATGATTACTAAACTTTGAGAAGACTGGCAAGTGTCAAAACAATTCATGTCAATAGCTCTAATGAGTCTCTACGTGAAAAGTAGCCAGTTTTAAGATTTTACCATTTTGTCAACAACATCTTTTTGGGGATTACGACGTTAGCTTAGCTCGATGTTGTTGAAGCAAGGTGATTAGTTGGGACGAAAGACTATTTTATATACTTATATCCTTTTTCGTACAACTCCCAGTTTTGGAAACAAGAAGCGACACGTTTGAGCAGACAAGATGTTCAACAAGAGTAATGGCTCCGGTTCATGTATGTATTATTATATAACCCTTTTTATTTTATGAATTATCTTTATTATTTTATAATTCATGTTTTAGAAAACTATTAGAAGGAGGTTAGGTATTAGTATTTATTATTAGTAGAAAAATCACGCAACGATAGTCAAACCACACACCCGGTGTATTCCGGGATGTAATTCTTTCACACAGTACTCAGTTGTAATAATAGAGATGTGTGCAAATAATAATAAGTCAGCATGTCATGCATGCTTTCATTCGATCTTAATCTTTCAAACCTATTTCTTGACACGGATATCCGGATGCAAAAATTCTCACGGATCTCGACACACTACATGCATGCTTTCTAGGCTCAGCGATGCTTCTCTTTTGGCATGCTATCTCTCTAATAATGGCGTTATTAATTTAAGAAAGTGGGAATATGATGTGGCCTTTGTGCGGAATTGCCTTCCGGCCAATTCTGTTAATACAATACAATATTTCATTACATTTCTTGGGCAGCATGCCTTACACACGGCTTTGCATGTTGGACATGCGAGTCAAGTGGATAGATAGAGATAATGAATGTATGTATGTACTATGTTGAAATCTGACTGGGAAGAGTTTGGTAAGCTCTTGGATAAACGTTAAAGTGCTGATTCTCGAGAAGTCACATAACCACAATTCGCCGCGTAATAATAACCACATGTATGTAGATGGAGATATGAGGTTTGTCAGAATGGAAAAGATATACACTTTGGCGTTTGTTCACATTTTTCATAAACCATCTCGTCATGCGATGTTGCTTACAATTACTGCTGATATAGATATCAATGTAGGTAAGTAAGTGCATAATATGATGATACTGCACATAACACCAGGTCAACTTTTTAGCATAGCTATTTTGCATTTTTTTACTACTATCCATAAATCTACTGCGAAAAATCTGAAATAGTACATGTTTCCCTGTCAGTAGTCACTGGGTTTGTGGCAGGGCAGACATAGCCCAGAGGATTACACGAGTTATGAAATGCCGGTTCCATTTGTTCAGTTGTGCTAATATATAATATCTAATATCAGAGAAAATATCAATACCTGGCAGATGAGCCATTATAACTAGTTGACCGTGCAATGGAACATAAGCAATTTACACGAGTAGTAGGAAGTATATATCGGGGTTTGCAGTGGTTTTTACAGTTTTCTATTCAGGACATTGCATGAGGAGGACGTAGTAGACAAGATGGCTTTGTTGTATATCTCTCAGAAAGTGATGTGATGAGTAACATTGCGTTGAGGTTTAGGTTATACGGTGGCAAGTGGCAAGGCAGGCAAGTGAGAAATGAAGAGAATAATACAAACAAAAATTACAAAATCCCGTTATCTTTATTAGTATTTTTTGCCGCATACGTACTTGCAGGATACGTGGTAGGTTGAAGCAGACACATTTAAGGAGATTCATATTATTTAGCGTTCCGCTTTTTAAACAGTGATTGAAAGTTGGATGGAAGAATACCACCATTTGAACGAAAAACGCGTGATATATTTTTTAACATGCTGACATCAAACATTAAGCACACAAAGTTTGGAAAGCATGAGTACAACTACTTCTCTGAAGGTATAATATGATGACGAATGTTATAACCTGCATTTATCAAATCGTTATTTAAAGACAAACATCAAACATTTTAAACGGGAACCATGTTTAGATTAGCTCCATTGATTGAACTTCAGTTGTTTTGACTGATGGGTGGTGTGGCTGGTGAGTGCTTGAAGTTGAAATTGAAACTCATCATTCAAGTAGTATCATCATCATCATCATTTCCAAGTATTTTGTGCTTGGAAGAATCACTTGCATATTAGCAATTGATGGAGAGAGTGTTGAAAAAAAGTGAAATTGAGACAAGATGATGATGGAGGCTCCAGAAATATTAATTAACGATGCCCCGTGTGAGGGCGATATCAGCGGCGATACCGCTACAACAAACAACGACGATGGTGGAAAAGTTTCTCCTCCTCCTCGAAGAAAGCGTTTGTGTTAGTTTGTGTATTTCTTAGGATTGTGTAACTTGTGTGTTGTTGAATTGGATCAACCATGGAGTTGGACTTGCATCTTTGTGACTCCCTAATTACTAATTTAATCTTTGGTTCTTTCGTAGCGTCGTACGGTCACCGGTGGCGTCGTCCAAGTGCTTTCTTTACGATCGGAGAGGGCTCCGAAGGGGACGACTCGGATCAGTACAATGAGTTTGATAGTGACGATGACACGATTCCAGGACCTGCAGCAAGACAACGAAGAAGAAAGCCGTCGTTGTTGTATCCTCACTACGACTCCGATTCGAGTTTAGGTAAACTAAACATTGTTTTTGTTTATATGTATGTGTCCTTCACTTTTATTTGTTTAAGCTCGTATTCGATTCCACTGCTGTGCACATTATATGCATCTCACAGCACAGCCAAAGATTTGCAACTATCCCTTATAAAGAATTCAGGTTCAGTTATCAGCATTTCAATAAAATTTTATGGGTATATTGCGCAATCCAAGTAATCCAAAACATGCCGCACTGAGTACGCTTTTAGGCAGTTCCCCAAAAAACCAGTCAAAGAGCCAAGATTGCGCTTGTAACAAATGTGCTGCTGATCTTCTAATCGTGTTATTTACTTTGATGTAATCAAAGTGAAAAGTTGTTCCATTGAACTAAAAATAGCACGTCTTTGGACTTTTGGAGTTGAGCAGGATCTCCATTTAGTTAGTGTGCTGCTGCATGCAGTGCGCATTTGTTTGCAGTGATTATATGTCTGATGTTCGTGGGCATCGCATTGTTGTGCAAGGTATCAAACACGAGGACAGTGATACAATGCTTGCAGATGTGGCCACGTTTCTGAGCTTTTATTTTTAACTTGTTCCTCTTAATCAAAATCAAAACTACAAGCTCAATCTAATTTGTCACACGAAATGTTGATACGTGTGTGCATTTATAGGTATACCTATATAAAAGGTGAGGACAAGAAGCAATTTGATAAACGGTCCATCGTTTATCGTCACGTCACGTCACCGTCACAAGATTGAAACTTGAAACCCTATCATCAATGGATAATGGAAATGGATCATTTAGTGCATCGAGTAGGAAAATATGTTTATAGCATAATAGGCAGTAGTATATAGTATTTGTTATCGGTCAATTATTGAATGACGTCTGCAAGGATATTGTATTGATGTTGCTTCATTTGCAGGTTTTCCATTTCTAATAAGTAGGTATAGGTATTCATTGTTCTTCATTCCACGGAGCTAGTAATAATTACAGGTAGCAGCATGCAACATCCAGCAGCTACGCAAAAAAAAACTTTGTTAGGTGAATGCTCCAAAGAACACGTTATTGTTATAAAGCAAACGTAGGTATGCATTAATGCGCAAATGAATTGCTCATGTTGATGTGTCCATTTTGTTGACGATTCTTTATTTGTTGTCGAATGAAGAGTGAACCTGTGAACAAAGGACATGACACCAAGTATATATCCTACAAATAATAGTAATAACACCAGAAAAAAAGTTATCAGAGTAGGGTCTGGGTTTTCCAAAACTTCGCCTTTTCTTTGTTTCTAGTATGCCTTCTGATAAGACATTTAGGATTATGGATAATTGGGTGGGCTGTTGTGTTAATGACTGGTGCGCAAACCTACTACTGGTTATACATGTTAATACCAATGCCGAACTTGGAACTGAACCGTCTGCTTTCATTTCGTTTTGTTCATCTAGCTATTTATTTATTTACATACAAGACAAATATATTATTGTTTTCATCCAGTTCCAGTCATAAAACGTATATGATATAAAAGTTTACGATTACGATAAAGATGCAAGCAAACTTTACGCGTCATTCAGTTTCAGACCAGTTGTTATAAGTTTCTGTCAGTATTTTCCAGACTGCTATATTGGAATTACTTACGTACCTAAAATGATCTAGTACTAGTAATTCTCACTAAAATAAGCTCTACATATCCATCCATTGCATTCATAGGGAAAACTGTGCTGTTTGTCATGTCATAATATTTTGGTCATTCAGGTTTTTCATAATACCTACATATTTATTGTTAGGTATGGCATTGTTTAGGTAGGTATGCTTTGTGTGCAATGGCTTATGGCTCGTAGTAGTGGATATATAGCAGCACAAAGTTTATAGTTAAGTTGAAGGTCAATTCTACTCACCAGAGATTACACATTGCATTATTGAACACAACGCAAACGCTAATGTGCTTTAATGTAGGTTGTATGTTTTGATGTGGAGTGTGAGTGAATGCTTAACTAGTGCAATGTACTACCAGTATTATAGTATACCTCCATGATACATGATATAACTGTGGGGGATACTACTGCACGCTGTGCTTACAGTTACCATAAGATGCAAAATCATATGTTCTCTCCAAAACCTCAAGAAAGTTTGTAATCACGGGAGAGCTCAGAATAGAAGTTAGAATAGTCCGGTTTACTTACATTCATAATCAGATAAGAATTTCCAACGACATTATAAAGACAGTAGATGTGGATACTTCGATTGCAGTAATATAGAGGAAGGATTCAGTTGGTCCCGAAGTGAGCAAAGCAACAAGACTCATAAATAAATCGAATTTAGACGTTTCTCTACCTACCTATATTTAAAAAGTATTTCGAAAATTACGTCGCACTGTGAAATAGCTCAATTGTGAAATTCGGATTTAAAAAAACGAGCGTTTCACTATACTGAGGATTCATGAGTTTTGCAACTGCAACATACAATATTTCAGTTAATTGAGTATTCATGCTCAAACAGAGGCACATCGGCATCGGGACCACCGTGATGAAAATGCGTAGAAAGGAAAAGGACAAAAGGACTGGCAAATATTTACAGTGTTAATATATGTATTTGTGCATTGATGAAACAGAAAGCCAGCGAGATGTGAATGGGTTCATGCTCATGTTTTACGATTAGTGTTTTAGTGATGTGTGCCGAAGTTGTGATATAGTTGTTATGAACTTTGTTACATATATTGCTTGGTTGTTTGCGAATTGGAAATTGAAATGCAAATATTTTCAGCAACATCAGCATTTTGAATTATATTCATGTTTAACTATTAGTATGTGTATGTACGCTTTGTTTTTTTTTGAATTTCAAATTGCGAGAGGGCGAGGGTTAAATCATTATCATTCGATTACAAATCCTCCCATCCCATATATAAGCAATGTGCATTTGGCATTCATCCTTCGGTCGGATCCTTTCTAGTGCTATAGATCTCATTATTCTCATTCTCCTGTGGCTAATATCATTCTTCATGTTTATGTTTACCACTTTACTTTGCCCTAAAATTGACGTTTGCGTTTGGGATTTTGAGATGTAATGACGTAGAAGTAGAAGCTACATCTATTATGCTGGGTTTTGTGTAGGAAAAAGATTTTGGCAAGACCTTGATCAAGGCACAAATTACGCACGAAGTAATGTTTTTATCGTCATAATTTTAATGAACAGCAATTCGTCTATAATAAAAGACCAGATAAAGTTGGTTTGACGTAGTATTTTCCAAGACTTTATGGAACATTCTCGAAAAAGTGGGTCATCAAATAGATAATCCGAGGGAATGCTAGTAAGTTTAGGAAAAAGAAAACTCAAACTCTGGTGAACGACTAGAAACATTAATGTACATAGGTAGGTATGTGTTGTAGTTGTAGAAGTAAAATGGAAAGTTGCAAAGAAAAATGCCGTTTTGTATTTATTTGTCAAGACGAATAAGCGTATGTAAAGATAGATTAGAAAAAGTATAATAGTGCACTTACATGCCTGTTGTGTAAACGTAAATCCAGTTTTATGAGCAAGTCAAATTGACAATTCCAATTTTTGCTATATATGTATAAAATATGATTATTTGTGTGAACCATGAAGAAATCGAAAATTGATATCGCGTTCCAGAACGTGCCTTTGCGTAAGAAAAACCTGACGATGTGATGATGGTAAACTGATTGTTGTGAGTAGATATATAGGAGTCATACAAAAATGTAGTAAAAATTAGCGGACAGCATCCTCCTGGAAAATTGATGAGCATAATAACAAACCCGGATTTATACACAAACATCCTGAATAATAACATTACAGTAAATTTTGCAATGTTTTTGATACAAAGCAGGATTCTTCTGAACGTCCATGTAACCAAAATAATAGTTCAGCATAATCATTTGAAGACTTTTTTGCACCTCAACTGAGCGTGTTCGTTCGTGTTGCTGAATACGTAACAGGTATCATGAGGCTGGCTGGCTGGTCGACAAGGCGTATTGTGTAAACTTTGAATGACATAGACGAACGAAGAATGCTTTTAGTTATTTAAATGATAATGCAGTCTAGGACTCACAGGTTAACACCTTAAAACTCTACTCGCACGGCATACATACTCATCCAGCTAATCGTAAAAGATGGACAATTTAAAGAGCTACTGGAATGGATTGTTGAGTTGCGTCTGCAAATTATTATTTCTCTACCACACTAGCAGAGAGAGAGAGCGTCCATTGTGGAACCAGAAATTACACAGCTTGCTCGTATTTTACAATGAATATTTTAGCACGATTTCTATACATTTTATGCATACGTGTTAAAATTTTATAGCTTTCATGAATATAGTCGTCGTGTCGGGGGGATCTGGATCATATTATGGATGGATGGATGCATATGCATATACATCGCATATTATATGGGAGCAAAGAGCAAAGTACAATTGGAGATTTATATTCTTCCAAAAAAAAAGTCATGAACGAATGGCAATGAGCAGAGAGAAAGGATTTGCATGATCACAATCCATCTCATTATTATGTGCAGCTAACTGGATTGTGCAGTAGTGTGTGTGGCGATTTCGTAAATTGTTGCAAATAATTGTAGGCGTGGCTGTGGGTATAATAATTTCTGCATTTGTGTGTTCAGTTTTAAAGCGTTTTGGCGAACCATGTTACCTAGAAAAGAGCCGGTATTGTTGTTGCTTTCGCACTTGACTACAAAAATGGAAAAGCGGAGGAGCGCAGAGCCTCGTTAAATTCATAGAGAGCACGAGTGAAACCATTTAAACTAATTAAACGTGGCTCAGTGTTTGTGAATGACGGGGACAAAAAGTTTTTTTTTTCAAAAACTGTAATAATTAATTGGATAGTGTAAAGCTGCAGCTGCTGCTTTAAAATGGTCGGGTGGAAGGTTACTAAAAGCGTACTCGGCGGACCCGTTTGTGCGACAGATATTTGATGTCATCTGTACCAATGACTTCATTGCATTTGCACGTACTCAAACTAAATACTTTTTTTTAAAAAAAAACAAGCTTGACCTCCTTTTGTACTTATTTCAGAACGCTTGGTTTGGTGTGCTTACATCTCATCCAAATTGTTGCTAACTTTTTTCTGGAATTTCAATTTTTGCAGAGAGCGACACCGAGTTGGGGTTGGAAGTTGCGGAGCGCCGGAAGAACCGTCGAAAAAGCTTTGCCCCGATGCATCCAGGTCTCCAGACTTGGGTGGAAACCAAAGCACTCGCCGTCGACCAAAATGACGGTCAAAGGCCTTCCGAACTCCTCCTTCCCATTGGCCAGAAGAAGAAGAAGGCGACGTACGAAGAGCTCCGGGAGTACGTCAACGCTGGCAAGATCAAAGATACGAAAATTAGTGTAAGAGACAACGACTGGGATCTCACAGATATAATTCGATCTCGCCTTTGGCCACTACTTGACTCTATTCATGAGACTAATCGGAGCAGCTTGGATGGCTTCTACTGGGCTACAGCTACTCAACTCTACGGGTCAGAACAAGGTCAGTCGTAGGTATATTATTCTGAAGGAAGGATAATAATAAGAAATAATATGTATATATAATCAAGGAGCTACCTGCTAAACTGCAGAATTCTCAGTATAACCCATAACACTATATAATGTCGTTCGATCGTTATTCTTAATGTACCTTGCTAATGACAGTAGTGTGGTGGAATTTAACTTGAAACAACATTGACTTTTCTTTTTAGGACCCAAGGCTGCTCCAGATGAGGAACTGGCCCTTCCTGGGATTCACAGATCCTCAAAACAGACTGTACTATGCATTATCTTCGGAAGGGATTGCTCGTTGCAAAAGAATTGTTTGTGTGATAGGATACGCGTACCCTGAAATCACGTATTGCCCACTGCTTCTTCCGGTGTCATCCTTGTTTCTTCATTTTGTTACGGTATATTAAACGATAACATGACTTTTAAAAATATTAATTTTGTATTTAACAACAGGTTTAAATGTAGACATTACTATATATATATTATTCCGTTCTGTTTGCTGTGTGGTACGTAGGAAGAGGAGACGTACAACTGCATTTGTACTCTCCTTTCAGCTCGACATCAAAGTCTTTCTGACTCAGACAAAATCTCAATGGGACGTGGCTTACATAACTGCGATGCATCTTACAAAAAAGTTTTCCGTAAGTCCATGCATAATAATAACATCATGTATGTAAAAAAACCAATTCATTTCACACTATTTTTTTATACTTTTCTTCGGACGACATTTATTGGACATTATATTTGGTTGATTAATAATGGTTGCAAAGGTACTGGCGACGCCTTTAATTTTGTGATGATGATAACATTTTAAAAGTCGCAACGCAATATAATCTGTTTATCCCATATGTCGAATTCATGATGTGTATAATTTTATATGCAAATCCCTTCGCTAATCCGCTCATTGGGTTTCCCTTATGCAGAAGCCGGCCTTTACATTCCTTTCACGAAACATCAAGTCGGGAGAGAAATTGGAAAATGTGTTTCAAGGATGGATTTGGTGGATTTTTAGAGATTTGCCTTTAACTCATCTGGTAATTTATTATGCAAATTTCCTGATACGATATATCCCTGCTACTACTGCCACCCCTGCTGCTGCCAAGCGTTTTAACTCCTAGTGTCTTTTAGCCTTATATAAAGTGTAATAATGGAAATTAGTCGACGATGAGATAATGTGCTATTTACGTTTTACGTGTCGATGATATAGTGTCACAATAATAAGCCTTACATTCCTCCAGCCTGCTTAACTCGACACGTAGTCTCAGTCTCCTATTCTGTTATCATATAGTATCATGTCTGTTTCTGACTGTGTGGTGTCGTCGTGAGTTCTGACACATAGTAACTTACTTAATTCTTGAAAGATTACGCTTAAAGACGGCCAAGCTGATTTTGATTTCCGAGTTCGATTGCTCCTATATCCTATCTTATATTATATATACGGAGAGAGAATCTGAAATCTAATCATTGTCAAACGTCACTGTATTTGGGTTGACAAAATCCATAGTCTGGCTGGACGTGTATATCCTGTTACTACGCTTCTTTGGTGGTGGTGGTGGTGTGGTGGTGTGTGGGGGTAGTTAAACAGGCGAATCTTATTTTAATGAGATAATAATTGTGATATGATGATGATGTGGTAGACTGGTGGAAATGTTTCATAAACAATCACATACATTTGATCCTCACAACAGGTCAGTAGTGATGGACTGCTTCTTGATGGAAGGAATGAAAGTGTTATACCGGACGACAATAGCTCTTCTTCTCTCATTTTCTAAAGCTTGCAGCTCAGACTCTACATGGTCAAAATACCTGGAGAATTCCGGTCTGGAAAGTGCCATCTCAAAATATTGTCGTGAATTAAGTGTACGTGAATCAAAATTTCTTTATTAAATTAGTCGTAGAACATTTTTAACCCAACAATTTTTTTAAATGACTGTAATCACCCCAAACATGACTGAAAAGTCTCCACCTTCCTGTGGTGGTGGTAGTAATAGTAGTAGTTTTGATGGCGATGATTCCTTAGATTTGAGTAGTAGCAGTTATGATAGCCACAAAGATAGAGTACGCAAAAGATCTGCGGTTAGTTACAGAAGTGGTGGTGGTTCAGTTCGTGTTGGTGGTGGTTATGGGGGGGAGGAGGATGACGAGAGTGGGAACAGTATTGGAACAAAAATCCTTACCGCAGGGTGCAATCTCATTTGTTGTGTACAGATGACACCGCAGAGGCTCTTGAAGTCAGCGTTTTCCATTAGAGCCTTCAGGGGCTCGGAAATCCGTAAGGTATCTACCAAAGTGGAAATGCTGTTGAAGAGCAATAAAAGCTCAGCGGCTTTGCCCAAAATGAAACGGTCTAAGTCGAACGAGAATTTGCCCAGTAGTCAATCCCAAATGGATATTCAGATGATGTCCCACACGTTGGCAATTAAAGAGGTAAGAATCGAGGATTTGCCCGCTCTTTTATTAATTCCGTATGCTTTTAATTTTAAGGCATACTATCACCATTTCCTTCCGTATCAGTTAAGTTTGGTATGCGTTATTAATTATTGCAACATAAACATGTTTAACAAGCAAGTTGTAGCAGGTTTTTGTATATCATGCAAAATCAAATGACGCATGTACTCGCTTTTACATGGCTTTTTTAAAACGTAGAACCGTAATATGACAAATATGGTTCCCTTCTCGAAGGTTTTCCAGATTTTATGTAAAAATCCAGCATTACTTTTGCTCTATACTGCCTTGTACGTGTATGCATGTAAATATTGACAATTGCAACTTAATTCCTTGTTTAGTCATTATACCTTTAAGACCTACTTATATTAGAGCTTATTGTAGGCTTTATGTAAATGTTTTGAGATCTACCTACCCCAACCTTTGCAAATGAGCTGTAATTATATTTGGGAAATGGACGAATTGACAAAAATATCATATTGTTTCTTGTTCATGCTGCTTGTAATAAAAACAACGGCTGTTTCCTGTGTCTGCACCTTCTTGTGTGGATCATCACTTAAAATTGGATCACGATATATTACAAACTATCATGGAAAAATACTGCCCTCTTTGTGTCGTAATCATTATAAAAATAATAAAACTAATGGGTGCTTTCCCTTCTTTACGATTTCGTAATGATGATTGTTGGGCGAAGGGTAAAACTACTCCTGAGCACAAGACCCACTCCATGGGCGTGTACTTGTGCCAGGATTTTAAATCGACTGTTACCTCTAAAGATGCCGTAAGTTCCTTTTCTTCTTGTTGAGCAACTCAGCAGTGTTGCTTATTAATATATAGCATGAATCAAGCCGAATGGCTACGGTTGTTGTTAGTTGTGTATGTAACGTGCAAAAAGTTTTGCATCTTCTCATTCGTATTACGTGAGAGAGGTTCCAATAGTGTGAGGAGAACACTGTGACATCGATTAATAATAATAATAATGGACTATATTTGTTAAAATGTTAACAGCTTCTAGTCCTATGGCAGTGGTTGCCTGTCAGAATTACAATGTATCAACCGGTGCTACTGTATACCAGTGAGGAGCACGGATGCTCGCTAACAACGTTTTTCAACCGTGTAGAGAATCACGAGCCTACTCTAATCATCATCAAGACCACAACCGATGAGGTACGGAATATTATGCCCATATAGCATTATTTACAATCTGCCATTAGACCCTGATGATGATGTCATTATGAGTTTGTAAATCTGGAGTTTATAACACTCATTACTATTAAAAAATTGTGCTTTGTTGGTATTATTAGGTATTCGGAGCATATTGCTCAACAATGTGGGCTACCCGAAACCAGAAGGACGAGCGTGGAGAGCGCCAACGATATTTTGGCACTGGCGAAACATTCCTTTTTACACTCTGGCCAGAAAGGGTACGCTACCCATGGGTCGGAATCAAACCCCGAGTTGACAACTCAGATGGAGAAAATGAGAATGAGGAGGATTCTCCAAATCAAAATAATTCCAGGAGTCGTGCTCGTGGCGATGAACTTTTCATGCATGCAGACACACACATGATAAGCATTGGTGGCGGGTAGGTGTTGTAGATAGTGATTTTTCAGAATTGCACACCAGACTGAGCTTTTCTTCGAGTTATTGCTTTTTTTTAAACACATTTTCTTATTTTCGCCCATACAGACAGGGCCAAGGAATATGCTTAGATGAAGACCTAAGATTTGGAAAATCCGAGTCTTGTCTGACATTCAACAATCCGCCTCTGTGTGCATCCAAGGATTTTGAAGTGAAAGTTCTTGAAGTCATTGGATTCAGTGGGATGTAATCGAAGAATTACGGGAGCAGCATTCAATCTAGCATTTAAACTTTTTTGCTTGGTGTGCAGCAACTTTTTACAGAACAATTCTAGATGTTGTCAGTTTTCATTAAGTGTGTTGTCGTCAAGTATTTCTCGTTCGCAATTTATGCATGATATGTTTTGTTATTATTCATTCAGTCCGTTGTTGTTGATTATATTTCCAAAATGGCAGTTTCGTAGAACTGTAGAGTACGTATATTATTATGGTAAGAGATAATCGACATTTTTATGAATGCAGTATATAATACAAAAATACATTAGTCATATTAATTATACGTTTTTGAGTAAAAAAAGTTTAAGCAATTTCAATATTGAAAAAGGTAAAAGGTGAACCTACGACGCGCATTTAAATGTATCGTTATTATTATATATATAATGTCGTAGTCTTTCTCTTCTCAACGACATATACAGTTAGTCAAAAAAAAGTATCCTGAAAGTCGCATTTTTTATGCACCTTACTAGCATTTACAGTATCCCTAGCTAGAGCATAATACATTTTGTAGTCTTTGCAGCATTGAAATGAATGGCAATATGAGTTGTTGTTTTTTTTAGAAATTGTTACTACGAACCTGATCCAGTCTCCACTTTTTAAATCAACATTTCGAATACACAACATTATGTCATTATTAATCGTATCTAAATGTGGGATTCGCAGCTATTTAATACTATATTGGAAGCCATTACACAACCAATTTGGCGCTGTTGTGATATACATAATAAATGTAATGCAAAATGCAAAGCCTAAAGGTGTATAAAACTTGCCTGTGCTTCACAAATTGAAATCATATCCAGCTTCAGAGACAGACAGAGAATCGGTAGATGCAATCAATCTCAATAAAAAAAAAAGAAACTCGCCAGCTTTCACCAATCAAAAAAGATTTAGAAATACGTGTAGTGTGTAAGTTTCAATGTATAATGATGACCATAGTGGAACTACCTACGCTGCACACAAGTGTATATTATATAGAATGCAGAATGTTTAGGTAGCATATTTTTGAGATTTTTCCAGTTTCCCAGTGGCAGCTGCAGACTATATATGAATAGCGATATCCTCGTTTATTTTACTGAAAGTCCCACTGTTGTAGATTTGTATACAGTAAAATAAAAAATATACTTACAGATCAAGAATCAACAAAATACTTATGGATGACGATCAAGAAAAAAAACTCAAATTTGCTTTAACCAGCGCTGTTTTAGATAGACTGATGTGTCGTAAATTATTGTAAAGTTGTGTATGGGTGTTGTACCTTAGTGCATAGCCGTCGTGTCGTGTCGTACTCGTGTGTACCAATAGGGCGCATAAAAAGAGTCCCGTCGTAAACCAAAACCTCGATGTAAATAATAATAACCAGATTTAATATATATTCTGCTACCCTACCTATTATTGTTCAATTCAAAAAGCGTGATGGTGTGGTGTCTACGAGAATACTTCTATTAAATTTTTTTTTAGAACTTCAGATTAATAAAGGAAAATCGTATTCCAAAGTATAAAAAAGTGACATACATATTTTGTGGGTATATATGGATAAATGCATATTCAAATCCTCTGAAAATTGACTTATCGCATATTGAAAATAATAAAAACTTGCAAAAAACCAGATAAAACAAATATGTATGACCACACACTCTCACACACACACACACACACCTTTTGATATCTGGATTTAGAAATGAAATCACTAATAAAAAAATTTTGCCATCCTCGGAAACGTATCATAATAATTTGCAACCTGGCACGAGGCGAGTCGAGTCGAGTGAGTTACTATAATTTATATAGAAAAAGCATACGGTTTAGTCAGCAGTAACCTAATGTGTTCAATAACAGCCAAGGAAGCATAATTATCTGAGGAATGTAAATTGTAGTGCAGGAAGTAGACACCTTGTAGATGAAATCACAAATAATACTAATATATACTAATAAAAAAATATAATCAATGCAGCAACAAGGTACATGCCTTCATTTTCCAGATCTAACCCGGGGAATAATCATAAAAAGTATATATCCTTTAACATAGGAATATTATAGGAACTGCTTTTTTGCAAACAATATATAACACAAGGTTTATTGACTATAATGAAATTTACTCCACCTATTACTATTATTATAGTTGTTTAGATGTTGTTACTAGTTTGACTCTAGTTTGTAACGAATACTAATAATATGTTGAATATGCATAATATATGATCATTTATTCAATACGATTGATAAAAAGAGAGGCTTTCAAATAGAATTCTGTGCTTACATAATAGAGTTGTTCAGTTTAGCTAAATTAATTTTTTTTAATTAATTAAATCCGAGTAAATTAAGCATCGCCGCGACTATTAACTCAAATGAAAATGAGTAAATATACTTAAACTTGCTATTTATATATGTGCTACTTATACATTACGTATTATATTATTTTTTCGTAGATTAATAATTTCGATGGGATATTATGACCACTTATGTGTGGATTTACTGTTTTTATTGAATATTATTATTGTGCTGCTAATGCTTAAATTAAATAAATGTATCTTTATTGGGAAATATAAATAAAAATAAAAGTATATTATGTGCAATGCAGTCATGTCTTGGAACATCCCATTTCTCACTAAGCATCAAAGACTGGCTTAGTATCAGATTTTGCTGAACTACTATATAGCGAAAAATGGTGAGACATTAGCACATTACTTGTATGATTATAAATGATATGATAAATGCCCATTTTCACATAATTTTTTATCTTATGGATATTCCACAAAAGAACTCTTTACTGTTTCCAAACTGCCTACACATAATAATCCAGTGCCACTACTATTAAAGAAAAAGTGCATCTTGCAGCAAAAACACAACAGGCTGACAAGTTTTGAAATGAAAAGTGCTGACGTTTCAGAGGATGATACGACCGGACAGTGCATTGACTCCGGATGATGAGAGAGATATATACCAATACAAACTTAAAAGTGCAGTATGATTCCAGTAATTTTGGCGTGATTTTTAGTGACTACGAGATCGCACCAAGAAAGAAGGAGCCCTGTACTCTGTACATGTTAAGTAGTTAGCGGATAGCAGATCCCATTGCAGCGGCGGACGGAAAGTGTCGTATGACTAAAAGGATGAAATGAAAAGTGTAAATGATCACCACAAAGTAAGTAAGTACACCCCTAGCGTAAATCCAATCCAGCCAGCCAAGCCTGCGTTTGCTTGTTGGCTGCCTTTGAGTGATCAGATCATTGATGAATGAAGAATACGTAATCACATGTCACCCATGATGATACATAGTGGCCAAGCACAACCCGGAGGAAACGCTATTTTTAATAATAAATCCACTCGCGAAGGAGTAGACCAAAGCAATAATGAATGCAAGAAACGAGGTCAGAGAGAATACAGCACGATCTCAAAGGAAACAAGTCTCTTTGAACAAGTATCTCCCAAGTAGATTGTTGTCCAGCAAGAAATGCGAGAGATGTGGTGTGTGTGTGTACGCGATGTTTCAATGATCATGAATAAGTGCTTTTTTTAAACACCATGCATCACTATACTCCTCCGTCCTGGGATGCAAGGTTTACAATGGGAAAGAGTCGCATTACGCACGACTATGTTTGTCTCATGTTCATGTTGTCCCATAATAAACAAGCTCATTTTTCATACAAAAATCTTCTAAAGTTTAAAATTCGTTACATGTGAAAGTGGATGTATACTGGACACTGGACATATGCATTTTAGTTGAACACTTGTGTGTGCACACTTAAAGAAATGAGTCCAAGTATATATTTAAGCTGGCTGTCCAGAGATACCTGATGGAAAATGACCCCCTGGTTGACTACATATTTTGACTTGACCATTATTCTGCTGATGGTCACTAGATCTAATCCATCATCAATCAACTTCTGCCTCTCTCTCTCTCTCTCTCTCTCTCTCTCTCTCTCTCTCTCTGTAAGTCAAGGTAGTCAACCGGAGCCACCGCAGGACTACGTAATCAGTAATCACCTATACACATGTACGTAATCCATTCTCACTTGTACACTGCTTTCTCAGGGCTTAACCGTGACCTGATATAATCATTGATGTCCTCCTCCTGAGTGATGCTCCGCTGGAGAGTGGACAATCTCGAAAACAAGAAGCTATTTCTCAAAATCCTTAAAGAGAAGTGACGCAAATAGTATACTTGTGCAGGTATATATGGCCCGTCTGCGCTTTAGTTGACACCTTAATCTGACCGTCTTCTTTCCTGATAAATCATCTTTAAGATGTTCCTGACCATGAGAAAAAATGCACAGAATGCGTTTGCCTTTTTAATATGCACGAACTAAAGATTCTTATAAATCCGGAATTGACAATCGCATCTACAGAGCATAATAATTTATATAGCTTAAAGCACATGGACTGCTTTGCCGTGCTCAAAAACTTGCTCATGTCGAATCAACGCGTTGGTGATGCTGGTGACAAATCTAATTTGATTACAAATGAACCCTGAAGAAAATCAAGTCTGGGAAAGACATGGGTAAAATGATCACACGCAGCGATGCAGTTTTCTTCAAATGTTATATAGCAAATGTGCATGAGGTTTTTAAAAGGTAAACATTTTTATGGTGCTCTCACCTTTCATTCAGGTTCATGCATGAATTTAAAAACATCGCCGAGTGTACCTACTCTTGCCTAAATTGGTCTCGTTCGTAGGCTTTATAGGGAACCACCCCTTCTATACTAGGTTTCTAATACGGAACTGGCTCTATGCTTTTGACGCTCATGTCAATGCACCAAAAGATGCACAAAATGCACAGGGAAGGAGCTTTTAACTCAAAACAAAAATGCCTAAAAGCGCTTTTACTTACTACTCATAGGTCGTGTCACTTCACTCAAGTACTCGAGTTGAAGTTTTCAGATATTTTGTTTTGCTTAATCAACTTTGAGATGACGGCTGTGGCTGTGGTGAGGGAATCCTTTAAGAGACCATGTCTGATGAGTAAAATTAGGTAATTCAATTTAAATGAGTTTTCTCTCTTCTCCTGCCAACTCCTACTTTTCTTACAACGTCGTGTCATCCCATTTAACAATACCATTCACTCACCATAAGTATAAAATAGATGTCTCATTTCTATTACACTCGATTGAGGTTTGTAATTAGCATACATCTTACTTGCTTATGTATACCTACTTTTTCCCTAGAGTGAGACAGCTGGCAACAATAAATGGCTCTAAATTGCAACTATTTACAGTGTGTGGTCTAAAGACAATGTGTGTGTAAACTGTTTATAATGTATGCAAACTAAGCAGTTTATTGTCACTCATTGCCTATATTCACACGGAGATACGCATTTAACTATATCTATTCTTTATTAACGGTAGACATTTTCAAATTATAAATGGACGACATTGGGCACCTCCGGAATTTATATTTTCAATCCACAACGCATCCAACGCATTTTTACGAGAATATAGTATTTACTGGAACGGGGATATATGAAGCAAGGATTTCATCAAACTTCCTAACAAAATGAGCTTGAACATGCTTTTTGTATTTCAAGGGTAACATTAATATAGGTATATATGTTTGGGACGAAGGATAAGATAGTATTAATTAGGACAGTAATATCAAATAATTAATTGGACTAATTTAGGTATTAGGAAATGAATGAAGCGATGAAATTGAGGAAGTGTTTTCTGTATCTGTCAGAATTTGAAATGTAGCAGCGTCACTTTCATGAGCAACATGCAGTCCAACCATTTCGTCCAGCTATTAGCTATCCTTGTACACACTTTTACCAGTTTTTATTGCGTAATTTTTGTAGTTTGTCGTATATAGGGAAGCACGCATAAAATTGGTGATATTTATATACATTATTTGCAATGTTTTCTACAATAATTATTTTATCACGACGTGATTCCAAGAGCAAGGGATTTCGTGAGAGTTGATATATATGTTCTCTATTTATAATCCATTACATTATTTGATATTATTATTTATATTTATGCACACATATTATTTGGGATCATTATAGGGATAATCCCGTTATCAGTGTCTACATTTTTTATGCCGTGAATTCAAATGAAGTCTCATATTATGCCATTTGGGCATTCGTCCATTGATTTGATAATAAGGCCCCAAAGCAGTGGACAAAACGTTCTTAGCATTAGAGATCCTTACAGAATGTATGTCTACTTATGTCCAATTTTTAATTTACATCGTATTACACAACTTGCCAGGATTACATATATATATATATCCCTCCACATGGGAAACAAATTACTGGTTACATTTACATTTGCTAAGGAAAATCAAGCAGAACAAGCCTCCTCATTATGGGCGATAATAGATTCCTGTACATTTTTCACAACATGTATTTAGTGACTATGCCTCAGCCAAAGATGACGATGAGGAACGAAAAGGAAGAGAAAAAATGAGACGAAGGAAAACAAGCGTTCCAATAAGGAAGGACTTGTCACAACGGAGTAAAAACTCGCATTTTACATGCTTACTTACATCCAGCCTCTTACTGGAACAAGCACCAGATGAGATTGTGAATATGGGAAAAGAAATTCTCAAAATGTATGGACTTGTGGAGGAGCACAAGGAGATTTAGGGAACTATCAAAATGTATGTATCGAAAAATGATGCTATATATCCCTAATAAAATGAACCTTCTTCTTCCTTAACTCTAAATCCAGAAGAGGATACTCATATACACACTTACTTACTTACACTGCTGCTGCTGCCTACAACTACAACACTGCAAAGCAAACTCTTAAATGGTACGTGTAGTAATAATAAGATTGTTGAATGAAGCAACAGGCAACACAAGAAGGCAATACAAGAGATCCTTTCAAATGAAGAAGGCAAGAATGGGTAAAAAAGGCTGAGGAGATTCTTCTTCTTCAAAGAATAGAAATGAGAGGTTGCATGGATGAATGCATGGATCAGATCAAGACTTTTTGAAGCTCGTCTTTTTCAGTTAGTCAGTGGGACTGAAGACTTGAGCCGGCTCACATCAACACACAGCTCAAGGTTTCAACACACGGACGGGGACGTCGTTTTTTTTTAGCAGGCAGCCTGGCTCTGGCTTCATCTTTCATCCCCTTTTCATTTTTCCTCATGCGTATTTGAGTCAAGTAAACAATCCCTGCATTGTTATTATTAGAAAATCTACTCTTCCGGTATAAAGTGCAGTGTGGGGGTGTGTATAAACAGCGGGTATTCTGTTTATTATTCATATTGCATGTGCACGTCGTCCATGACTGCACCGGACTCTGGAGAAAATCATCCAAAAAAGCAGGATGTAGTAACATGTAACATTCATACGTATTTTTTGTTCAATTTATGCAACTCCTCCACTTGTCATGTTGGAATCATCAAACGACGCATTGACGACAAAATGGAAATGACGCTGACAGTTCCTGGATAAAGCCGAAACTGCATCTGGTAAATAAATAAATAATAAACAAAACAAGCAGGTACATAGGATAGTAAAAAAAAGTGGTGTTGTTGATGCCGAGTCTTTGTTAAACTGGACTTGTGCTCGTGTTTTATTGGTGGCTTTCGATGCAAGTGCGACGCGTACCGTCGTGGTTCGTATGAATGTTTTTCATGGAAATCTGGAACAGCAGTGGTGGTGTTGTGTGATGGTGGTGTAGTTGGTTTAGTGTATTTGGTGATGTTACATGTGAATGAATGATTTTTTTTACCTAAATGAATGAGTTGTATTATTAAGGAAGCGATAAATGGAGTAAAAAATCACGACGACTAGCGACTGGAGTAAATCAGTTGTGTACATCTTGCTGAAAGAGATCCCTATTTAGGGACGGGGGATACCACTATTTTCCTTGGATTGATTTTTCTAGTCTGTTTTTCCTCTCCTCCTGGATTTTTCAAGCCCAATGCGTATTTATGAATCAGCGCAAGAATAAAAGTGAAAGAGAAACAACATCGTTCCGTAGTTCCTCCAAATGACATGATGACGTCTACAGGGAACTTTCTAATTTGTGATACTTATGGAATTCCACACATTAGAGTAAGGTGGAAAACAAACATTTACTTGGATATTTTATGGAAATGGTAAGAAAACAACAGTCTCGAAATCATAATGAGGAGGATATAGGGGGGAAATAAAGATAAAATGAATTAATTGGCCCACTCCTCTCTCCACCTCTCTCTCTCTGTTTTTCCTTGTCCTCATAAACGTCTCTTCCTATCTTGCTACATAAATACGTGATAACTGTAAAAGTGTCGCGAAGATAAGAATGACGCTTTACTGATGAGAAAAAAAAGATCTGCTCAACTGTATAAAGAGATCATAGCGTCGTCGGAATGGAATGTCTCCATTTATAGGTCCAACTGGTACAAGTAGTCTAGTCGCCATGAAAAGTGAAGTATGTTGATGTTTATATGAATGATGATGGATTATTGAAATTAGGTCAATAATTATAATCTAAACCTTCACAAGTAGTATATTTGGTTTTATAAAGGAATACTGCCAGTGTGCTGTCTGCAGGGTCAGAGGTTATCTCGATTTTATGTGATTTTTGCAGAAAGTTGGTTTGAATGAAGCTCACAAAATGAGATGAAATGGCAAAAAGAATGAATGAAGAGAGAAATTCACTGGTATAGAACTTGATGTACGAATTTCATCATTTCAGAAATTTTACGATGAACATAGGAATTTGAATGGTTTAGGAGATTTTCAATTCTCGTAAAGGTATCGTGTTATAAATATTTCGATTTCTCCACTTTTGTGTACACATTCAGTTGGAAATGAAAAGTGATATCCATTATGATTTTGCTAGTATTGCAATTAAGACATGTGAATTCTGAATTAATACGTAATCAATCATTTTTTTATTTTATGAAGCGACGACGAGTCATTCGTACAGAGTCATATATCAGTTTTAAGTAAATATTGTCGTGCATAGGAAGTCTTACAAAATCGTTGGCACACTGACAGCATGACATGGAAGGCAATGCAAACTGGTGATAATAGTAGGATCGCGATGGCAGGCAGGAACTGAAACTTCCTTTAACGCTAAATAACGTTTGTCTGTCTGGATGACAAAACCTATTCGAAAGATTGCATTCATTGCAATATGATGTACGTATTTGAAGAACCCTATCCTTCAAGTCTCTCGTTCTTTCAAGTATATATTCTCTGTGTATTTTATGTGTTGAATCTTAAAACAACTGGCAAAAATGTTGCTTTTTTTATTGTCGGTAAACTTGTATATGGCCCCAGTCATTCTACAATTCCAATTTACAACTGATTATTGCTTTGTATACACACATACGCATTCCAAATACGGAGTAAAAGACGGCACTAATCATCATTTAGGAAAGATTCTGCGTGTACTTATTCTCACACTAGAATTTACATTTTTTACATGCGTAATCCAGTCCAGAAGATATTTTTACAATGCAATGGCAATGGTGGTGCTAGAGTGCTGAGCTGGAGAGGAGATGTGCACACAAATGAAAAAAGAGGCAGAGGGAGAGCTGGGAAGGATTACTATTTGTTGAAACTGTTAACATAACTGAAAGTGAAGTTTGAAAATATATTTCACCATTTCTAAACATTTGCGTTTTCACAGTTAATGCTGTTGTATAACTAGGCATAATATCGGCTGCAGATAGACAAACACAAATACACTGCCAGCAGAAAATCGGTTTTGAAAATCGTACAGAGGGATAAGTATAGGTATGCATTCCATTAAGTAATCACATAATAACATAGACAGAGATCACTTCAGGTCGGGTGCGAAGTACAAGTCAGTTTTTTAAAGGAAACTATTAAATCATTCTTTTCCTACCGGAGAGTTTCCTTGCTCTTTTCCCTTTTTCCATCCTCTTTAACCAGATCCATACCGTACAAGGCTCATTTCTGCCGAAGTCTTTTTAAAAAATCTCTATCCAGAATCCAGAGTGTAAGTAAACGTAAAGGAGGAGAAGAATCTGTTTTAAAGTCTCTGCAGTCGTCGCACCTTGTGAAGTAGTAATAATCATAATCATTATACGGGATTCAGCTGGTAGTCATATAACTAATCGTAATGGAAGAGTAGCTAGAGTAGAGTTCTTGTGGTAAGCATGCATTCCTTGTTTGCATTACCACATGATGCAATATTACTTCTTCTTCTTTTTTTTACAAGAAGCCAATATCCAGCGTACCAAGTCCCAAATCCAAAATCGAATGCAGAAGCTTGCCCAAAGCAGATATAGATCCCAAAAATGACGGGGTTTCTACCGTAAATGGACCCTTATCCCACTCTAAAATAACTTTACAAACCTTTCAGGGTAACTTATTTTCCGAGCAAGACATGCTCATTACTTACGCTATTACACACACGTAAGGCAAAAAATGTAGCCGGGATGTATAACCTTTAGGGAAAATCCACATGCATCTTTCCACAGATTCTCCTTATCATTATTAGTTTTCTACGGCTACACGCGTTCGATAACTTAATTCATTGCTCCGACAGAAAAGTTTTATGTAACGGAGTTGTGCAGCAGACGACGCTACAACACAACAACAATGCAATATCAGGCAATATGTTATATGCAATGCACCAGTCTCACATTCATTTTTTTTCTCTCTTTGGGTTTTTAGGGTAGCGGTGTGGTTACTCATTCAGACAATCGTACTTGGTCCAAGGACGACAGTTCTTGCGGTAAGTTTCCCTTTTTTTTCTCTACATCTCCGTCCGTCCGTACAACAGAAATGTGTGCGGTGTCAAGCAATCTATCATTGTTAATTCTGTATTAAAAGGTTTTCCACCTCAAAGAAGCGACGAAAAATGCCATAAAGATGCAAACTGCTCTTGCATACGCATACTATGTAGATGTATGCCGTAGTTAAGATGTCTCCCAAGAATAAAATAGTGGTCCCGGACCGTGTCGCTAGCATATCTATCCACTGCTGTTTTTGTTAAAGTTCAAATATATTGGTTTCCTTTCGGGGTGCATAATATATAAAACGTGGGACAAGGAACTCTCAAACGGCACCACCAACACCACCACCACCATCATGTTACGAAGTTGTACGAAATTTATGGCAACTGATTATGTGGTTTCACACACCCAAAGCGATTTAACCGAGTGATATGCATGTTTGTGCATTATACAGCTATATATTTCTCCGCGAGAGTGCAATATGAATGCACACATATGATTTCACATCGTATCTCTTTCTCTTCGTCATCATATCATTATTATTATGGTACACAAGAAGAAAAACTCACACAAGGTTTTTGTTAAAAGAACACGTACGTCTCTACATCACCAATTTCATTTATTATTACCCTGTTCGATGCGTACTGCTCACACACGCACGACTAAAATATAGGATGGTGAGTTATGCCGAAGAAGTAGTAAAAAAGTCAAATTTCATGGAGCACCACCAGAGACTCCATCTGCGACCCATTCTGGGTTCGATTCTTCGACTCAAAGAATTCACTGTTTTTCAAGATTTACTGGAACCTGATTCGGGAAGATGATGATGGAATTTAAACGCAACGAACTATATACCCTTCAATATCATTATAGCTGTCGTACTTTAACTTTGCTCTAGTCCTCTCTGGAATCTTCAAATCTTCTTTCCCTGTGCTGATGTGGCTTGTAGAGTTGTAGTAGTAGTGCAATGTGCAAACACCTTTTCTACGAGGGTTTAAAAAATCTCGGTGAACTTGTCGACAAACTTACACTTTTACAAGTAGAGCCCCCTTTTTTAACTCTGTTTGTACATCCATATTCAAAACACAGCTTTCGGAGAAAAAAAAATTGTTGACTCTTTCTTAAAACCAGCCAGACTTTACTTTACTTTTGCTTGCTTGCCTAAAAATAAAACGGAAACGAGTTACACGACTATATAGATCTTTTCCCTCCGGTTTCCTCCGTTGTTCTTGTTCCTCGAGCGTGTGACACGCTGACAAGAAGACGATAGCGATGATTTGGATGCATATTTAGGAAAATTCCAATGGAACAGATAAAAAAGCGTGGAACTGGAAACAGGTTGAAAAAATTCCATGCCTTTTCTCAATGCCAACCAACAATTCGTCCTGATCCCGGGTTAAAATTAATACTGTTAGATTTGGAGAACCCCGGACTGGTGTGATATAACTAATAAAAAAGGGTGTAGGGCTTAGGGATTCCACTTGCTTGCTGCCCATCACTTTTACAAATTATCAAATGGTGAAAACAGCCATCCATTTCCGTCCACGTATGTATATATGCGCGACACGTACGTACCAGTTGTTGAGTTCTATTGTTTATGCATTTGTGTGAGTATGCGGCATTTCAGCTGGGAGTTCAATGGTTGTAGTGTTTTGTAAACAGAAAGTGTGCTTCTCATCAATT
Organism: Dicranocentrus wangi; assembly: GCA_036850665.1. Classification (NCBI taxonomy): domain Eukaryota; kingdom Metazoa; phylum Arthropoda; class Collembola; order Entomobryomorpha; family Entomobryidae; genus Dicranocentrus; species Dicranocentrus wangi. The sequence goes on along the minus strand of JAANSN010000001.1, from coordinate 108,448 downwards.
AACATTTGTACACGGTCTGTCTCGCTCGAGAAATCCGCAAGTATGATTAACTACAAGGATCTCAGCACTGAATCTACTTTTTACACAACAACGAACGGGTGAACGGTTTATTCTAATGAATTCTGGAAACAATGCCAAAAGTTTCCGAGTATCTGAACCTCTGCTGGAGTCTTACGTCATCCCTGGCTCTGAAACTTCTCATTTCGAAAATGACAAATCCATCCTATCCTCCTGGATGTAATTTTAGACGAGCAAAGCGAGAGTAGTGTCACAACTTCCGGCATGAAATATTTTGGACAAGGTGAACGCGCATGTATACTATGCAACTCTCACGTTTAGTTTGTAGTACACACATCACGGTTTATGCAAACCGAGAGAAATGCAAACAAACTTGAACACAAGTCGAGTCGAAAAGTTTTTTTCTTGTCATTGCAATTTGAAAGTTGTGTATATGGTGCGGTGTCGAACATCTCTCTGAACTTGTCTACACCCACAACTTGCCTCCATGTGCTGCCTGCTTTAACAACAAAGAAAAAAACAGCCAAGCCAAGTTCATATGTAATTTGAAAGTTTTTTTTCTAGGCATGCAATTAATAGAGTGCGGGTTTACGAGTGTGGTGAATCAAGCAAGCAAACCCATTGACAGGGTTGTAAAAACCTCGTGGTGTTTTTAAAGCCCATCATGCCATGATGCCATGAAAAAGTAGGAGAGGGCTTATCCAAGATAAATCTCCGTCTGAGCCAGTTAAATAAAAAAAAATCAGCTGTGTAATGCCAAAATATGTTCCTCATATAAGATAACTTAGAGTAGAGTAGAGCTTAGCTGCATTTATCTCCGTGCAGAAATTTGGATTGCAATAATACAAATTACAGACATGAATCACCTCAAGTTGTTTCCTTTTACATTCTACTAACATTATCCCATCATGTTGCTATATTTGTCAACTTTTCTTGTTTAGCTTGCAATGAATGAATGATGGTGGTAAGTGAACTTTCCACTTATTAGCAAGCAACCCTTTTCCACCACAACTTTTTAGACTTTCTTATAAACTTGTACTTACCTATACTACACAACTTGATCATTTTAGAAGAGCCGTTTTCTTGCAGAAGATTTTTTTTTCGAGATTTGGATGATACGTCGTCTTCTCTTATGTTTGTCTCATCACGTAACGTAAGTAATGTCAACGCAAATACATTTGCAAGTGCAAATAAGCATTAGCAATAATAATAATTTTGTAAAGAGGCTTTGTTAAGCTCTTCAAAGGGTTTGTGTGTGAAATCCCAATGATTGGAGTCCCATTTCAAAATTCATTCATATTACCTATACACTCGTATGGATGGAGTCACCTTTTTGAGTTTAAAGGTAGAGCGTAGAAGTAGAAGTAATAAGGATATCAGCTCGTATCGGGGAATGCATTGTTTACCAAAGAGGAAACCATGTGGGCTGACAAAATAAAAGGTGATTGTGGAGTGTGGATGAACTGAATGATGTGGTTTTAAGCAGACATGCAGGCTAGGCTAGTTTTTTTTTTCTTGGCCTGTCTTGTCCTTAATAACACTAATAGAAATGCACCCACATCAAATAAAAAAGGCGAAACACGGGTCAGTCTATCCGACAGTATAAATCCTTACAATATAATATGTACATATCCCTCCACTCCAATCACTACGTAATATGAAAGTTTTCACAGTAAAAATACACAACAGGATGATGTACTTGGTGGCGTTTGTACACGGGTTACGGTTATAACTTGTCTTTTATACTACCATTCATTCTCTGGGTTTGCGTTTTTGATTAAATCCAATGAAGAAAGTCGTCCGGCTGGAGTAGGTGGCAAATGGTTGATGATAGCATGTTATATTCATGACAGTATTTCATTATTCAGCCAGCCAGTAATCCACATGTTGCAGTTTCCCTTTTTCCTTTAGGCTGGGCTGACATCACTCAAAAGACATCAAAAGGTTCGCTTCTTCCCTCAGCAGCGGTGTACTAAAAGATGCACATTGTCGCCAGTTTTTATTGTAGTTTGCTGAAAGCCTTTTGTGTTCCTTTCTTCTTACGACGATCTGCTGATGAATACTGATTTTGTGTCAGGGTGGAGGCAAAACCACCGTAAAATTATCGAAACCCGCATGGAAATTGGATTGATTTTAAGCAAAAGTTGTTTCTGCCATACCGTAATTATTTCATCGCTGCATTCATATTTTCATATGTGGAGATAAAATATTATCTCTTGCCTTTCATAAACGGGATGATGCAGTCATCAAATTGGCATTTGTTCGACCATCAATAAAAAAATCTCTTCCTCCGCAAAAATGAAATATTTCTCTTTTGTTCATCCTTTTTGCTCATCCCAGCAAAGAATGGTGATGATGATAAACGCTCAGAAGAAGTGTATGCAATATACATTATTACATCCTGCCTTCTCTCACTCCTCTGCTCTCCTCAATCACAACTACATGGATGGAGTGATGGAGTGAGTGAGTTCATCCAAAGTGCAACTGAATTTTGAAGACTTTATCAAATCAAATAGTATGAATCTTCACGCTTGTCTTGTCTTCTTGGGTCGGTCGGCGTATATTCTGCCTCCACCAAAACTCTCCGCGCATCTCCTTTGCTTTGGGGTTGACGTGTGGAGAACATTGGGAATTGTGGGATTACAAGAGAAATGCCTAATGGCAAGCGTAATTTATGCACAAGTGAAAGACGTAAATATAATTTTTTTTACATTAATATTATATGATAATCTCCTTTGCACCTAATAAAGCCAATGTAATAGCAAATGCCAACAATAACTCCTTTTTATACCTTTATCAGTAGTGCAGTAAATGCAAAAACAAGAAATGAAGCTGAATATAAAATGGTAAAAATTTGTGATGCATCAAAACCGTTTGAAATCCTAATACAGAGATCGTAGGAAAAGCGTACACAAGATTATTCGAAAAGTTCATCGTCGTTGTGGCTAAAGTATAGAGTCGAGTTTGCCTTGCATAGCGTGAAGCCTGTACGTACACATTTGGTACAGAACAATATGCGATCATTATTATGAGATATCAAGTTTTCAGTCATCTTCCCACTCGTTGTTAACTGACACCATTTTTATTACTGCAACGGAGTGCAACGTATCTACTTTTTCCAACAATGTTCGGTGAATGACTCGAAGCTAAAACCTCTAGCATACCTATTTCTTCCGTAAAGTATATCCACTCTATAACAATTTATATTACAAGGGGTAAAGTAACTAGTAACTAATTTTACAAATTAAGACTATTCCAAGATATCTCCAACAGATTTTGGGGTCTGATTAAAGATGAGATGTGAGATATATATTATAATTGAGAGCAAAGGCACATAGGAATAGGTTGTCACATTCCTAAATCTGAGTTTGAAAATAAGTTATTTCAACGATTTTATACCTTTATGAAGTTCTTCACACACAAGAATGGAGAAGGTTGAACCTATTACGGTAACTATCCTGCAGCTTGAATCCATTTTATCTATCGACGATTTAGCCAGACATGGTAGAAAAGGCGCAGTTTGGTATATGGTCTCATAGGGTTTGTCAAAATAAACTCCCTTGGGTAAAATGTTTGTTTTTTCTGTCTTTGAATTTGATGTTGTTCATGGCCTGAAAAATCATGATGCATTTATCAGAATCCTTGTCCAGGTGGGATAGGGAACAGAAGACGGCAATCACCACGACTCGTTGAATCATGCCCCTACTTACTGAAGAGACTGGAAACTGGAAATACGTTGTGCTCCAAGTATGGCTTATTTTTCTCACCTTTAAGCCAAGTCTTTAAATTGTGCAAGTGCATCGCATTATCATTCAAGAAATACTTGACATATAAACATTGCAAAACATGTGGAAGGTGTAAACATTTCCGCTCCAGCATGGCAGGGATATTAACTCATCAAATGAACCGAGACTAAAGGCCATCAGGAAAAGGTTTCTAAAAATTTGATTAGTCATCCTCATATAAAATGTTTTAAATGGACAGCCAGCACTTTTTCATCCATTTCGTTCCATCGTTGGCAGGAAAAAAAGGCTTAAACGAATTCCATATTTGGGAGTTTACTGTTGTTTTTTGTATGAGAGATATGTAATAAATGCAGTTTTTAAACTGATGGTGAGGAATCCTCACTGAGGATGATGATGATGATGATGCAGGGGAAGTATAAATTTTCTGCTGGATATGAAACAGCATCATTCGGACAACGGAAGCCTACTTTTATACTCAGTACCAGCATAATAGCAGAAGCCGAAAGCATTGTCAAGAAAACCCATTATATAATAGATTATCATTATGGTATGGATATGTATGCACATAAAATTAAGGATTTACAAGGTAAATTGCAACGCAACAATGACTATGATCCTTCAAGGAGGGACGTCCACGGCGTGCCTGGAAGTTAAATTGGGATAATGTGATGAGCACACCTCCTTTCAAAAATTATGAGAATAAAACGTGGTTCACACACACTGTGTATGTGGATATCTTGCCCTGTTGTCCGCATTCTATATACCTAGGTAATTTTATATACACAAACTCATTTCACTTTTTGTATTCCTGTCTTCCAGAATAAAAACGACTCGGCACAAGCATCCCCGTGTCAAGTTTACGTAACAAATGCAATGAAATCCACCAGCAGAAAATTTAAAATATTGTTGATACCTTCAAGTCTCGTGAGTGTAGCCTTTCTTCATGGTGCAGGGTTTTGGTGGATAATCTCGGCATGTGCATAGTGTGAGCTTATATGATGCATGCACTGGATTATGTAATGAATGAACTTTTAGTTTGTTTGTACTGGTCAGTAGGATAAACTTTGAGAATGGGTTTCGCTATCAAGCAGCATCATTTAGGTTGGAGTCATAATGGTCTTAGGAGATTCACGACAACTCACGATTTTCCCTTTCAGATATGTCTAGAACGGGCAAGGTTTTACTCTTCTCCAGAACTCCAGAACAACCTATGTAACACTATGTTCCTGCACGGGTAAAGGTTTAAATCATAATTACAGTTTATAGGTTATCAGATTATTTCCGTCTAACGAGGCAGTTGTAGTTTAAAACAGTGGTTGCAACTGCATGCCAGCCGCGCTATTATGCACCTCCACCTCCAACAAATCAAAATGATAAAAGTATTAACAACTGCAACGAAACACCAAAACCTACATACATCCATAGAATGAAATGAAAATGGGGAACACATTACCCACTCCCATAAATCACGACACTTTTGCCAACTTTGAGTTTGGGTCGGCCGTCCCCACTCATTCAGAACGCTACGAATCATCATCATCTGGCTCTAAAACGCGCATTCACGAATCCACTCACAAACCATGATTAAGAACTTTTATTGCATTATTACGATATGCCACACACACACAACGCTTTACTCCTACCGGCGACCGACACATCTCCACAGTCCAAACACAATTTTCTCTCTCTCTCTCTCCTCAAAATCTTGAGAAAAGAAAGGGTTGGTTATGATGGACTGTGACTATGATGATGATGGTGTGGTTAAAGCATATAACTTTTTCTTAAACCGAGTATGCGTGTGTACCTCACTCCGAAGCTTAAACACTCGAGACGACGAGATTACTTAAGGTTTAAGGAATAAGTCAACACGGAAAAACGCAGTCCTCTTCCACCTAATCTTCAATATTTTACAATGCAGTTATTGCATTTATGACGACTACACACAAAACAGAAGCCATAAACCGACACCTCTCTTTTCTTCGAGACTCTCTGGAAGTATATAAAAAAGAAGAAGATGAGGTGAGGAATGAATCACGGCGCAAACGGGGAAAATGTAGACGATGAGCATAATGCACGTACGTACACACATTCTTCACCCCTCTTTTACAATTTACAATGCAGTTATTGCATTTATGACGACTACACACAAAACAGAAGCCATAAACCGACACCTCTCTTTTCTTCGAGACTCTCTGGAAGTATATAAAAAAAAGAAGATGAGGTGAGGAATGAATCACGGCGCAAACGGGGAAAATGTAGACGAGAAGCATAATGCACGTACGTACACACATTCTTCACCCCTCTTTTACAATTATTATTACAATCTATACCTTTTCTATTATTTAAGAAGACATATATTTTACGAGCATTGTTCCACCTCCCATGAACTCTTCCTACTTGTTTCCCATTAACCTGGCTGAAACGCATTTACAAATAAATAAATAAAAATAATGAAGAATAATATGGCTTGTAATAGGATGCATTAGGCATAAGGGTCATTAATGATAAGGAGGTTGGATGAAAGAAAATAATAATAAAAAGGAGTGAGGTCTGCTATGAAAAAAGGGAAGGAGAAAAAAAAGAAGAGTTCTGCTCTTGGAACGAAAGCACGAATGAAGAACGAAACGCAGACAGCGGTACATGTGCACATAGGTAGGCACTAGGCACACTATTATACCATTCTCGACGCAACATCCCTGTGTCCCCCCGTCCATTTAACAGGCGAATACTTGAGGAAAAACTATACCAGAAATGGACGTCTTTCTTTGGGATATTTCATACCTTTATCTTGATTTCATTTTTTATTACCCCTTCTTTAAAAAAAATTCAAAAATTGATGAATCCTTCCTCGGCTGATGCATGTTACCTTTACTCGATTAAATGATGATTATTATCCAGCTATGAAATGAGAAAATGACAAGGGTGGTGGTGTGGTGAGCACTCTGAGTGAGCTGGCTCTAAAATCTATATAACCTCTTTGAGGAGTGTAGTGTATATGAGTTTCTGTAAACAATAAACTATTTTCCAATTCATGGTCTGGAATCAAATGTGAGTGAAAAGGACCGAAACAGAATAATTTTCATGCATAAATGCTCTCCGATTGTGCTAACACATGCATGCATGAATCCACATTATTATGAAAAGGGCTATAATTTTGTGTGCTCTTTTATGCTCATTTTATGCTGATAAGTTCCTTTGATTGTAGGTGGCTGGGATGGGATGGGATTATGAATGATTTTTTTAACGGAATAAGCAATATACGACGACTAAACTGATACTTGAGTGAGTGGTTTAGTTAGTGTATCGGGCAACGACAAAGTTAAAGTATTGAGTAGAAGAGTTGTGTGTTGTGTGGAAGAATGTACAATACACAAGAGAATGTCTGATACTTGATGCATGAAGGTGTGAACAAGACACGGTCCATAATTCCTTCAAGGGCCAAGATCCGGCTGCTCCCCGCTGACTGCCTAGTTTCCCAATGTGAAGATATCATCATCCTTCCTCTCGTTGTTTTCTTTTTTTCATGTGAAATTAATGGTTTTAATCTCATAAAATTATATGAAATTTTCACGTGAATTGCTTTTAAATGCCTCTGGAGGCTATATGGCCGGAGTAATAGTTTGGAAAAAGTAGAATGCAGGCAAGACGCACACAAAAGTAACATGCATATTTCTATTCGGAATCGGAATGCTCAACTTAAATCGTTTGAATTTTCAATGAGTTTTAAACAGGAAGCGTCGAACAGATATATTTAATATATAATGTGCGACGTAAATTTTCTCGGTTGTAAACTAATGTATCGCTGTAAGCGACATAACACCGATGCAATCTTAAACTGCTGGGGAAGGAAGATTATGCTAAACTGGGTATACATGATGGTTGGTGTTTTTAGCCCTCTTGTAAAAAGTGTGTGAACAGGGCAAGAGGTCAGCACTACGTAAAAGCAAAGTGTTGCGGACTACAATGAAAAGTACAAATAACGTTTTTGGAGAAAAAAAATGTACTGAGCGCATAATATGTCTGGAGTAGAGAGAGCTCCAGCTGAGAAAATGTGATGTGATATGGGATGATGGTTGTGTCCAGCCAGTGCTCACAACTTATCATTCTCAAGAGATCTTTGTGTTTAGAGATGAAAGAGAAGACATTACTGCTTCGCAGACGTGTACTCTGCTCATATTCAGACTAACAGTAACATGGTCCAGTTTGGAGAAAACACGACGTTATGTATACACCAACACCGTATGTTTATCTACACAGGTAACGAGCATGCATTGGATCTAAACCTAAAACATGAGATAGGGAAACTACCAAGAAATCCCAAACGGCATTGCATTTCAAATCTAAATGTAAGCTTATCCGGACATTGTTGCGTGTCTATATTCGTATTCGTCTATTCACATTTAACGTTCCACAGATTTTTTTTCATGAAGATAATGGCAACATAAACATTTCCCACGCGGGGTCACTCATTGTCAGACATTCGATACAAATCCAGTGTTCCGTTCCATCGTCTAGTCTAGCCTGTCCCTTGTGAAATGAACAATAAACACAGGAGTAAAAATTTGACTATACGTCAAGAAGCTTTATTTTCTTGATTACTATTACGCGGACAGATAAAACATAGCTTTGAAGAGAAAAATGACGAGAGATGTGATCTTCCTATATATTACGCACCTGCTGCTGAGCCGTCAATTCTTGAGGAAACAAACAAAAATGTTTGCTTATCTGTATGCATTACATGTACAGTTTTAATTTTGTATGTACCACGATCCAATTATGGTATGATTACCCCTTTTGTAACCTGATCATCATGTCCAGCTCATCTCATGATGATCGTGGCTGTCCAGCAATACCAAAAGAGCAAACAGGAAAGCTCATTAACATTATCTCAGTTTCTCGTCTTCGGCTACTTTTTTACAGCAGCAGCAGGAGCAACGGCAAAACATCCAGAAATAGCTGTTGCTGTTGTTGTTATCCTCAGTCAGTCTGGAGAAGAAACAGATCACTTTCCGCATGATAATGATTACAAGCGTCCTCGTCGCTTGTTTTTACAAAAAGCTCATGCTTTTCTACGGATGGATGGATCATGGATCTGTCGGATGAATGGGTAACAATAAATGCTTAAGCCAAAAATTACCCCTTATAAAAATGTAGCCGGCAGTGGGACTGGGACAGTAGTGCATGAGCACTTACTACTTACCTAATATTACCTATGTATCGTCGTGCGTGTGAAAGATGCAGAATAGGAGATAGTAGTTGTGTTTAACAACTGTTTATTTCTGGAATGAACATTAAGGATAATTACATTCGAGACATTAAGGAAACTGGTGGAGATTTAGAGATTCCATGATCACCTTTCATGGCTTTCATATTTATAAAACCCAAATTCGAGCTACAAACATATCAAATCAACCCTTTCGTTTCAACGCTTCAATGAATTGTTCAAAATTATATGCACGTTAATTGTAAATATATGCCGAATACATATATATTCTACACATCTGCCAATATTCGTCCTTGTAAAGGGTGTCCGCTTTCGAAATTATTGTGAACATAAAATATTTCTTAAAATATTTCCCAACCCAATGGAATTCGATGACTAGAACTATTATATTAACAATAGTTCAATTTCGCTTGTTGTCAATTGGAAATAAAGAATGATGCAAACTTATTATCGCAAAGGAGGAAGTGCTTTTCCTGTTTAGTTCCGTCAGTGTCCCAAATTTCGAGTCATGTAATGCATAAATGAATTATGCTTATTTATAGCCATTTTGAGAAGTTAACCCACTCTTGGTGATTTATTTCATGAGGAGATGATCATATGAAGTGATCGCTCATAATCAACAGCGCACTACATACACATGCACTAACTGAATGGGTGAACATGTAGGGCAGCAGGAGTGACTTCATCCCTGATAAATTATTCAAGGATATGACTCAATCGGAGCGGATTGTAAAATATTATGATTTTTAGTAACTCATCCGAATCCTATTTGTTACAGCAAGAAGATACTACACGCTCCAACGGAATCAGAACGGAGGACGGATCGTACTTTCAGAGGAACGGGGGTGGACATCGGGATGACCCGTATGGTTATGACAGAAATGGGGAAAATAATGGCCACAACGGCCATGGTCGTCGTGACACGTACCACGCTTCAGGAGGTAGCAGCAGTTATAGAGATCCTTACGGGAGGTCCTCTGATGATATATACAGCGATGCAGACGGTTATGGAGACCCAAATGAAGGACACAACAGGAGATCGGATTCTGGGTTGAGCTATAGTGGGGATTCCAGAGGTGGAAGTGGTGTGCACGGCGGGACCAGCAGCAGTGCGAGCTCGAACGGAAGTCGGGGGTCGTATGGCTCTTATTATGGTTCTAGTGGCGGCAGAGATCATTCGGGCGGATATGGGGGTTCCTCGTCGTACGGCAGCGATGGTAGTAGTGGGAGCAGGGACCATTCGGGTGGAGGTTCAAGTGGATATGGGGGCTCGTCTTCCTATGGCAGCGATGACAGTAGTGGTGGAGGTGGAGGTAGAGACCATTCGAGTCGGGGTTCCAGCGGATATGGGGGCTCGTCGTCGTATGGCAGCGATAGTGATAGGGGAAGCGCTGGCGACACACACGGTCAAGACGCGTATGGATCAAGGGTATCCAGCAGCTCATACGGGGGTGAAGGGGCGGATGGTAGCTACGGATATGACCCTTATGCGGCACAACGGGGTGGTTCCGGAAGCAGCGGCTATCCTAGCAGATATCCCGAAGCGTCACCACCATCTCCAGATCCTTATGCTTCCTCTTCGTCCCAGTCAATTTACGATGTAAGTAGACGTGGTGGTGGTAGTGGAAATGACACTCAGTGCTCTGGATGCTGTATTTCAAGATGCGTTGCTGAGAAAGGGTCTCGAGTAAGGATGCATATTTCAATAGAATAAAAAATTAGGTATTAGATTTGGTATGTTATTTATGTTATGGCAAAAACTTGATAATCCTGTAGGGTTCGCCTGGTGGGCCAGGAGCTCAAGGTGAAAAAGGTCAACAAGGCTTTCCAGGTATGGAAGGACTTCCTGGGCCAAAAGGAGACAAGGGTGATCTGGGTTTGCAAGGTCCACGGGGTCCAAAGGGCGATCGGGTGAGTAAGAAACAGCCAGTCAGTCAGTGTTGTAATATTGCAATTATTAATCCAGACTTATCCAGTAATATATTTATTGTTTTACAGGGAAAAATGGGAATGCCAGGATTCCCGGGTATTCCAGGTATCCCTGGATTACAAGGTATTCAAGGTCCTTCCGGAAGACCTGGTTTGGATGGTTGTAATGGAACGGATGTAAGTCGTGTTAAAGTTAAACTCGAATGCCTCCAAACAGCTCGTTTACGTTATATACATTTCAGAAGATTCAAACGAGGGTATTTTAATTTCTTGTGTAGGGTGTTCCTGGGACGTCCGGTTTACCAGGTAGTCCTGGACCTAGGGGAATTTCAGGTTTGCCTGGAGACAAGGGTATTAAAGGAGAACCTGCACTTGCTCGACCAGGTGGAAAAGGACAGAAAGGAGAGCCTGGGTTGGATGGTCCAGCTGGTTTGACCGGACCACCCGGAACTCCCGGTCGTGATGGACCAAAGGGTGCAAAAGGAGATGGTGGTTTCTCGGTAATAATATATGAGCGCATTACAAAGATGCACGTGCTCTGTAGGTATTTGGATGTCAACTATTTTGTCAACTCACTAACTCTTTCAATAGGGAAATTCTGGATTACCGGGTATGCCTGGAGAAAAGGGAGAAATGGGATTGGCTTTTGAAGGACAAAAAGGAGATAAGGGAGACAAGGGCGGGCGTGGCCCACCTGGACCGCCTGGAAATTTAAACGGCACAGCTTTTAATCTCAATGGAACGCAGTTTGTGGGACCAAAGGGTGAGCCAGGCTACAAGGGAGAGCGAGGGGACATTGGAACCGCTGGGCCGGCTGGTCAACCAGGAGGTCCAGGTTTCCCCGGTCTACCTGGAGGACCTGGAATGAAAGGAGAAAAGGGTCTCCCTGGACCTGCTGGACTTCGAGTAAAGAAATAAATATAACAAACGATTAATCATAATATCCAATAGTTGTATTAAAAGCAATTTGTTGGCAATTTAGGGAAGAGACGGTATTCACGGAACAGTTGGACCTACAGGACAGAAAGGTGACATTGGCGAAGCAGGCTTACCTGGTTTGTCTGGAGTTAAGGGTCAAAAGGGAGATCCCGGAAGAGATGGTGAAAAGGGTCACCAAGGTTTACCAGGGCCACAAGGACCACCCGGAGTAAGACATGCAATTATAAGACAAAAACTAGAAATTCAGTGGACCTAGCTCATTTAAATATTACCTATTGTTAACTTACCTATAATTGAACGGCAAAATCACAAAATTACCCTACCACACCACCTCATAAAAATATATCAGGGGTAAAGGTCTGAAGCCTTGTATGTTATTGGAATTGCCCTCGCGTCGGCTTTGAATTCTATGTGTAACACATTACATGCAAATTGATGTCGTAGTGTACGAAAGGATTAGCTGGACAACCGGGACCGGAAGGTCCAAGAGGATATCCAGGTTTGCCAGGTCCAAAAGGAGAGGATGGAGTTCCAGGCTTGTCAGGAATCCCTGGTTCACCCGGTCCCGAGGGAGGTCGAGGACTTCCCGGTCGTGATGGACAAGAAGGCTTACCTGGACCGAAAGGAGAGAAGGGAAATTCTGGTTTTAATGGTGCGCCCGGGGAGAGGGGAGCTAACGGCATTCCTGGTCAACCCGGCTCACCAGGTTTTCCAGGAACTCCAGGTGAAAAGGGACTGTCGATTGTGGTGAGTATATTATTAAAACTTACACAAGGTTTCTGTAGAAGGATTTGAATTAAATAGTGCTCTTGTTCTCCTCTCTGTCGATAGGGACCGAAAGGAATGGATGGCACGCCTGGTCGAGACGGGTATCCTGGACAGAAAGGAGAAAAGGGTTTTGCTGGACCACGTGGTACTCCCGGAGATGCTAAAGACGGTATTCCTGGACCCAGAGGACCTGTCGGCCCGAAGGGCTTTCCTGGCAGAGATGGAATTCCTGGAAGACCTGGTTTACCGGGACCTGAAGGACAGAAAGGAACCCCAGGCGGTGCTTGCTCCGACTGCAGACCAGGTTAATGATGCCAAGCATTAAAGCTAATTTGAGTAGTGTTAGGTATTGTCATAAAAGGTCGAGAAAATGATGAGAACGTTTCTGAGAAAATTACCTTTGAATACGAAACGTATTCACCAAGTATATATTTCAATCATTAGGTGAGCCCGGTTTCAAGGGAGAGCGTGGCTTACCCGGGAATCCCGGACTTACTGGACCACAGGGTCCTTCAGGAGAAAGAGGGTATCCTGGAGAACGTGGCGAAGATGGGTTACCAGGAATTCCAGGGCCCCCAGGAACCGATGGGCTTTCCGGACTTCCTGGCTCTCCGGGTCAAAGAGGAGATAAGGGAGAGTCTGCTGTGGCGCCAGTAATTGAAGGACCACCTGGTGGCAAGGGTGACAGAGGAGATCCGGGTCCACCTGGATACTCTGGACCACCTGGCTCTGAAGGACAAAAGGGATATCCAGGTTTTGTTGGCTTGGGTGGACCAAAGGGTGACAAAGGAGATAGAGGTCAACCTGGTCTGGATGGAATACCTGGTTCAGGAGGTGTCCCCGGAATGAAGGGTGAAAAAGGTGAAAGTATTAAGGGAGAAAGGGGCTATCCAGGGCGAGATGGGGAACGAGGGTATAAAGGTGACGGAGGACCTAGAGGACCAAAGGGAGAAGCTGGTTCGTGTCCAGCACCGGAATTTCTGACAAAGGGACCACCTGGACCTGCAGGACAACCAGGTACTCCAGGAGAGAAAGGTGATATGGGTCCGAATGGATTGCCTGGGCTTCAAGGACGAGTGGTAAAGCTAATTGCAATTTCAATGTGGTAGATTTTTATCCCGGTGTAGTTAATTGTCACTCATCATCGAGACTTAACCTAGCGTTATGTTTTTTTGGTTTTAGGGTGACAGGGGTCTTAAAGGAGAGTCTGGTCCCCCAGGCCCGGTTGGACCTCGAGGATTACCAGGACCACGCGGTGACAAAGGAGATATGGGTCCTCTTGGATTTCCGGGTGAACCTGGAGACCCAGGACGTTCAGGTAATGAAGATTCCCATTGAAATGATAGTACACAGTGACTTATTATATTATAGCTGGTTTTTAATTAATTCTCCACAGGACTACCCGGACGTCCGGGAGACAGGGGAAGCAAGGGTGAGTCTGGTCTTCCAGGTATTGGACCTCCTGGTCCTATGGGACCCAGGGGAGACAAGGGAGAAGCAGGCTTTATTGGTCTTCCAGGTCGACCAGGCTCGTCAGGATTGCCAGGTATATTACATCTAATCAAATACAGGCATTTGAAGGGATTATAGTTCACAATGCTTAATATAATCATTAAAATAACATCAAACATCCGCTTCTTGTTTAGGACCACCGGGCTTCCCAGGAGAAAAGGGTGACAAGGGTGATATAGGATTAGATGGCCTTCGAGGATCTAAAGGTGATCCAGGTCCGCTCGGTCCTGCTGGCATTCCAGGTTCTCCAGGTTTGCAAGGTCCTCCTGGGTCTGATGGACCCAAGGGAGAAAGAGGCTTACCGGGAGAATCAGGGCCCTCTGGGCTACCAGGATTCCCTGGTTAGTTCCATTTCGATTTTAAAAATGCGTAAACTACAATCTAGGTATATTTGTGTGTATTTCCTTCAATCTGAAAGTCTCTCATACGTCGATTACTAATATACAGGTCCTAAGGGTGATGGAGGAGTTCCTGGATTTGATGGTCCTAAAGGTTTTACTGGTCCAAGAGGTCTTCCGGGTCCACCAGGTGCACCTGGAATGGACGGGTTACCAGGTCACAAGGGAGACAAAGGAGATCGTGGTTTCGAAGGACCTCCCGGCTTCCCTGGTGAAAAGGGAGATGGTGGTTTCCCTGGAATATCTGGAGAGAAGGGCGATCGAGGGCCACCTGGATTCTCGGGTCTACCTGGTCAACCGGGTGCTCCAGGATTGAAGGGTGAAAGGGGACAGCAAGGATTAATGGTAATCTTGCAAAAAAATAGACCTAAGCCATCGAAATCCACGAAGTCAAGACATTCATTTACGTTTCTATGTTTTCATTTGACGACAGGGACCTAAAGGAGAAGGTGGACGAGCCTCCGAGAAAGGGCAAAAGGGAGAATATGGACAACCCGGGTCACGGGGTCCTCCAGGAAGTCCTGGATTGGATGGAATTCCAGGAGATAAGGGCGACGTTGGATTGCCCGGATTTGGACCTCCAGGTTTCGTGGGTCTTAAAGGAGAGCGCGGACTTTCTGGTCCACCAGGCGTTTCAGGTGTCACAGGTTTGAAAGGAAATGATGGACTACCTGGATTCCCTGGACTGAAGGGAGATCGGGTTGGTGACACTTTACGTTTTGTCGGTTTTGTGAGATGTCGAGTTCACTAAAAACTGGTATAATTAATGCTTAAAGGGTTTGCCTGGCACACCTGGAATTCCCGGACAACCTTGCCTCGATGGAATGCCTGGAGAAAAGGGTGATCGCGGTTTCCAAGGACCAGACGGTCCCTTTGGACCTAGAGGTGACAAAGGTAATCCAGGAAAGGATGGGTTACCTGGATCGAAGGGAGAATCAGGATTACCGGTGCGTGTAGAATAAAAAGTTGCATAAAATAAATAAAAAACTCACGATGGTTGAGAGTTGAGGGTTGGCTGGTTGTCTCACGGGTAGTCCTTAAATAAGTTTTGTACCGGTTTCTGAGCATGGCTAAGTTGTGGAAGATGGGGCAGGGGACCAAACGACAAACATCACATTTTGGCTATACTTAAAACTTGTGAGACAACCAGTGGCGCTGTGTGTGGCCCATGCTACAGCTGTATCTTGTCAATCAGTAATCACTCGGTATTTAGAGAGACAGACAGTCAAGTTGTACGTGTTTCTGTTCTAGGGTCCATCGGGAATGCCAGGTTTCCCAGGAGAGAAGGGTCTGAAGGGTGAGCCTGGGCAATCAGTGTTTGGTATGAAAGGCCTGCCTGGCACTCCTGGTCTTCCAGGTCTTAAAGGCGAGCCAGGTTTACCAGGTATAGATGGACGTCCGGGACTTAAAGGCGACAGTGGACTTTCAGGAACGCCAGGTGCTCCGGGAGCTGATGGTTTGGATGGACCACCCGGTAAGAAAATATCAAAAGCCATTTTCACCTTTTCACCTCCACAGCTTTAGTCCCCTACAAAAATCGAGACAATGACAATCTAGTGGCAGCGAAGCGGTTTCAAGGGTGCCACTTTAGACGTTCCGCAAAGTAGGTGTAATATGACATTCACGTGGGGTCATAAGGAAAGATCCCTGATATTCCTTGACCTTGCACTCTTACCCCCGAGCCCAAAATTAAATATATACAATTTTACAGTTTGCGACAAAAAAATTGAGTAGAAGAAAACAGCGTTGAAGGCTGAATATGCTACGAACCGACACCCTCATCAATTTTTTCATCTGCAATATCACATGAGAATCTGTAGGTCCATGATCAGGGAATGTGGTTGTTATAATATTATAGGTGAAACTGGACCCCGTGGACTGCCAGGTCCTGCCTCTCTGACAGGTGGAGAAAAGGGTCTGCCAGGACCTCCAGGTCCCCCCGGTAGAGACGGTTACAATGGAATACAAGGGCCGAAGGGTGGGTTGGATATGTATTAAACTTTTTTTAGTCTGTCATCAAAACATGAGGTATGAGTTACTTAAAGAATTTTAACTTAGGCGAGCCCGGTTTTCCTGGTCTGCCCGGACCGGTTGGACCGCCTGGACAACCTGGATTATTGGGCGCACCCGGAGAGAAGGGAGATAGAGGCATTCCAGGACCAGGAGGTAAGTTTAACTGTTGCTTTCCAAAAATCGTTTTAGTTATCCGTATTCGCACTTATCATGCTCAATTAAATTTTGCTAGGACTTCCTGGAGTTGATGGGCGACCAGGTCCGCCTGGATTCGATGGGCCAGCTGGTCCTCTAGGGGAGAAAGGTGATCGTGGCTTGCCAGGTATGCCCGGAACAGCTTCATACAAGGGTGATCGAGGATCTCCTGGTGAGCCTGGCCAGGCCGGATTACCTGGAGTGAAGGGTGAACGAGGATATGACGGTATACCAGGAGGACCTGGTCAACCAGGACTTAAAGGGGATCGTGGTTCGGAAGGTATCGGTGGTTTACCTGGCGTACCTGGAGGTCGCGGTATGAAGGGAGATAGAGGAGAGCCTGGCTTACCCGCAGCTAGTGGACCACGAGGTGATCCAGGTCAGCCTGGATTCCCCGGACAGAAGGGAGAGCCAGGTATACCAGGTGTCGGCGGTGCTCCCGGGTTACCTGGATTGAAGGGCGACGGAGGTCGACCAGGTTCAAACGGCTTACCTGGATCACCAGGCTCACCTGGTCTTAAGGGAGATAGAGGTTTTGACGGGCAGAATGGATTAGCTGTAAGTGTGGAATGTGGTCTTTTCATGTCCTTGAAATGGAAATGATAACCTCTATATTAAATGACATGTTTGCTATGCTAAAATATTGCCCATGCAACTCTTGTTTTTGAATAAAATAGGGCCCTCCTGGTCTTCCCGGTTCCAAAGGAAGTCAAGGCGAATCTTGCCAAGAAGTTGGTGATTATTTGTCTGGAATTCTACTTGTTAAGCACAGTCAGTCGACAATGGTGCCCGAGTGTCCTGCTGGACAAGCGAGATTATGGGATGGATACAGTCTTTTGTATATCGAAGGAAACGAGAAGGCTCACCACCAAGATCTTGGCTTTGCTGGCTCATGTATTCGTCGTTTTAGCACAATGCCTTTCCTCTTCTGCGACATAAATGATGTCTGCAATTACGCTAGCAGAAACGACAAGTCCTATTGGCTCTCTACAAATGGCCCCATACCAATGATGCCGGTGTCAGAAGACGCTATTCGTCAACATATTTCCAGATGCACAGTTTGCGAAGCACCTACCAACGTCATTGCTGTCCACAGTCAAACTATTGACATTCCTAATTGTCCAAACGGCTGGAGTAGCCTTTGGATCGGCTACAGTTTTGTTATGGTGAGTTCAACAAGGCTATGCAAATTAGCTGGAAACAAAATCCTTCGATATATGTATTTATTTTATTGAAACATGGCTCGATAATTCATCCATTATATTGTTTTTATTTAGTACACCGCTGCCGGTGCGGAAGGAGGTGGACAGTCTTTGGCCAGTCCAGGATCGTGTCTTGAGCACTTTAGAGCCACGCCATTTATAGAGTGTAACGGTGCAAGAGGCACATGCCATTATTATGCCAATAAATATTCCTTCTGGCTGGCTACGATAGAAGACAGAGACCAGTTCGAACGACCCAAGTCGGAAACGCTCAAGAGTGGCTACTTGAGAAATAGAATTTCAAGATGCCAAGTATGCATCAAAACTTAGTTTAGGGCCACCTTTTATGATTTTTTTCAAAATGATATTTAGTGTAGCACTGCTGCTAATTTTTACGCAAAAATGCATACTTTTTACGAAAATTCCGTTTTACTTTACTTTCGTTGTATATGTTTAGCTGTTGTATATTAAGGGAACTTTGTAAGTTTTTTGTAATATTGAAATGTCTAGGATATGGATCGACCAGAAAATAAGTGGTGCTAAAATCTTAAAATACAATATATCAAGGACTTAATTCTGACAGATAAAGTGATGTAAATATCTGTGCGTGTTTTAATACGTGAATGTTGAAATAGCAATCATGTTCATGAGCGTGCACTAGATTTGTAATTATTGTGGCGGATTTTTAATGTATTTTGTACGAAATTTGTAAAAACAGTCAGAATATCAAAGTACCACGGTAGATTTTTTTTTCTAAGTCAGTGTACCATAAACAAGTTAAGCTAATTTTTAAGTATATTTGCTAATTGTCACATTAATTTTGAAAATGTAAATTTCTGTGAATTAAGTGCCAAATTAGTAATGAAAAGAGCATGAGCTTAAGCTTGTATACATTTGTGATTCAATGCGAATGAGCAAATTCCAACAAATCAATCCCTTCCCTGTACTGCCACATCAAATCTGCCAAAACTTTTAACGTTTTCCCTCATTTTGACTTTTCAGGGTTTTAAATATGCTAACCACTTCACTGCCAAAATGTAAATTATCTCGTAAGCCAAAAAGTGTTCTGTTAGAATCCAATTTCAAATTTTGTCACTGCCTGTTTTCTACTAACGTTCAGTCACGTCTACTTAAATTTATAGCAGGTTGCAACTACTGAGCACCCATCATAGATATGAATGAAACGATATTTCTTATGTAAATACTGAACTATTTTATAAGGGAAGTGAATATACCGATGATGATGCCAAATTTCAAATTATGTTTTCTTTAGCTATAATATGTAAGGTAGAATATGTTTGATAGTATTTGTATGTATGTATCAGATATCTTGTAATTTTAGAATAAAACGAAATAAAAACGAGAAAAATGCAAAACAATTTATAAAATTTCTTCATAAAAATATTAAAGTCAGTTGGTCCAAAATTTGAACGACCGAGACAGGATTTGAACCTGCGACCTTCAGATCCGAAGTCTGACGCCATTATCCACTAGACTACTCGGCCTGGTGCTGGGAGAAAGCAAACTTTCTCCACTTTCTTTTGCTAAAATGAGAAAAATCATATGATACAGTGGATATCGATCGCTTCCTGTCATTCCCACTCATTCCACAGGTGTCACAAACTTTAACGTTTTATATGTATACGTACGTATATGCATTTCATATACACTCAAATAATACAAAACAACGGATAGAGGTTTTTTCATTCATATAAAAAGGGTATACCTAGAAAGGGGAAACATTGTTCCGGTGGTATACGTCCTGTTCGTTTTATTAGTTTAAATTCATGACTTCACCATTTGGTCCCTACTTGAAACCTAATTAATAATACTTGAAACGAGAAAACTGGAAGAATATTTCATTAAATTTTAAATAGTATATTATACCTAGTAGTTCAGAAGAAAGTCGAACCTATTAAAAAACTACCACCCAAATGTGGTAATAGTCAAAATCGTAAAAAAATAATATACAAATGTGTAAAGGTTAACTATTTTATTCGCAATATCATGTTTCTAAATCCGTATGAATTCCCAATGCAAAGTTAACATCCTCTACCGGAACCTTCAATAAAACTCGCTTGTGTAGCGACGGACAATTATCTTCAATAATCACAAGATGCATAACGGCAAGTCGCATCATGGCTCTTAAAATGTCATCCTTTTGCCAGTGCATTCCTGCAGTAATTAGAAATTTGATTAATTGTTAATCCAACTTAATCAAGAATCTATGGTAAAAGAGCAGTGTAGCAGCTTTAATATTACCTTCGTAAACAGCCTTTGGAACAACGTTGTCGTAAATTTTTGCCGTTAGAACCTCCTCTATTCCGCTATTCCTTATTTCATCACACATTGCTTTAAGAACCATTTGTTCCAAAAGTGTCGTATGCCTGCAATCGTAAACATCATGGTATTATATAAGTACAGTGCGTATTCCAAATCTCGATCACAATCGTACTATTATTCCATGATTAATTCTTGGCTTACTTTATAGTTTCAATTTTAGCTGAAGAGAAAATTTCCTTGAATGCATTACTGACAGCCTGAAGTCCACTCAAGTTCGCTGCTTCAGCTATCTCCATCGCTCGTCTTGCAATTTCTAAGGCTCTTCTAGCATCACCTGAAATTGCGGCTACCTTACGCGAAAGCAGCGTAATGGATTCGGAATTAAGGCGAACAGTCTTGAAAGTGCTTAGCATATTAGATACAATCGTTTGCAATTGCTCATAATTATATGGAGGAAAGACGGCCCGTTTGAATCCCTATAATAACCAAATCAAACAAAACTTTGTAAACATCTCAAAATAGCTTAATATAATGACAACCTGACAATTTTAAACCTACCATTCTTGAATAGTTTCTCATGGCCAGCCCATGCTCCGGCAGGGACATGGTATTGAAAATGGCAACAAATGAAAACATGTTTTTAGCATGGGACGACCATTCCAATAGTGTATACAAAATAGACTGCTGCTTATCCAATATTTGATCCAACTCATCCACAACCAGTACTACCGGATTTCTGTTTCGACTTTCAAAATGAGAGTTTAGACGCTTCAATGCCTCTTTTGTGGAAATCCCCTTAGATTTGCTCTGTAGTTGTAGTCCTTTAAACATTCGTTTCCAAATTTTCTCCGGGCTTGCCAATGTCAATCCATTGATGTATACATACTGAAAAGCAAAACAAATTCATTATATATACAACAATAGGAGAAGGGGTTTATGCTTATACGCATAAATCATATTCGATAAGATGATATATTACTTAGCGTACATCAAAATTTAAATCCTTCTTCTTCTCTTCATTTATTCTTTTCAATGTGTCAACCACAGCTTGAACAATGACAGTTTTTCCTGTACCTGGAACACCACTAACATACATACACCCGCTGTTCCTTTCCGACACATTTTCAAACAAGAACTTCCAAATGTCCTCAAACTGAGATTCACGACAAGGCAGTGGACATTTGGGTACTCCGTAAACGTTAAATTTCCATTCAAGTTTATTTCCTTGAGAACTTTCTTCAGGCTCTGCAGGTTTTGAACCACCACCACTACCACTACTACTACTACTGCTTTCAGCTGCAACTACTTTTCCTTTGGGTAGAATCAGTTTTCCTGATTTTTTTTTGCTAGTTTCTGCTGTAACAGGTGTGCTTTTACTGCTGGTGCTCGGGGTCGGGACAGCAGGCGGAGTTTTAGTTGGGACGCTGGACTTGGAGGGAGTTATAGGAGAAAATTCTTTACTCTTCGGTTTAGGAGTACGATTACTCCGCCTTATTACCGGCTCATCCCCGCTGGTTACAGGACTTTGGACTTTTTCAGCGGCAACAGAAGACTTACTACTTCCTGGCGGCCTCCCCACAGGTCTCTTTCGGGGTCCAATTTTGTCCGGCGTTGGGGATGCTGAGGAGATTTCGTGGAGAGCAATCACATTTACTGGCGTCTTCTCCGTCCTCTTACGACCACTCCTTCTAATCGTGCCATTGTCTGGGGTTGACGTTGACGTTGACGCTGAAGGGGTTGGGGTTGGGGTGTCAGGCTGTGACGGAAGCCTTCGCCTTTTACTACTGCTGCTAGCTGTAGGAGTATTATTCGCATCATCATCTTCTTCGGCAGTACTGTTGCTCCTTGTACTTTTCCTTCTGCTCATTTCGGTATCAGTCAGTGTAACGCAATCAGGTGTCAGGGGATCGGATCGGAAACAAAAGTCTATTTGATTGAAACAACTAACTGAACCATATAAAAAATTATTAATAGGTTTAGTAATAATAAAGCTTGAGAAATCAGAGATTAGGTTTCGGTACAACCAAGAGAATCAGAGAATGAATGAATAAATGAATTTATGGACAATTGCAGTGTGGACATATAATAGATATGGTTATTTATGATGTTTATGTATGTTACACTTTACTATTCCTTAAGCCCGTAATATCTAATGCACATGCACTATGCACAACACAAAAGGTATTTTCCACTGTTTTCGCGCTGTACTGTTACCGGCTGGCTGGGTTCTAGGTTCAATATACATATGTACATATGTATCTACAATAGCTAAATCCACATCTCCACATCCACAGATCTACATACACAAACAAACCCAAATAGGACGTGTAGTACTTACTTACGTGATAAACCGTTCCTTCATATTAGAATAGAATAGAGTACCTACATTAATATATATGCAACTTTATGCAAGGAACATGACACAAAAGTGACTTTTTTTTGAATTCATATAAACATAGCAGCAGAGCAGCGGCCTGTAGGTAATTGTAATTATATGATGATAAATTCATTTACATCGTATGTTACGATAATAAGAAGAAATATGTGCTAATTGCAATTTACAACAGGTGGATATTTAGGATTACAAATATACAAATTCTTCAAATTCAATATTTATGCATGCATCTGTTTACAGCAGTCGATATAAGTACCTTTCTAACCTGCATGTACTCCGGCTTACTTCAACGGAACCCATGAACCAAATGAACTGCATAGACATATATTAGACAGGCACAATGGGTTAAATTTTTCATTTTCAATCACGTTAAAATCATCAGTTGCGTAATTCATTCATTCTTTCATACATGCTTTTAAACTAGCCTTGCTTCAAACATTCATGTTATAAATATGACGCATATTATTATTATCTTATTGTCCACTAACGAATTATTCGTATCTCATGCCTGAGAAGCAATTTGGTCCCGTCGGCGTTTGTACATTTAGTTAGATGGACGGATGCGGTTTTACATTTTAATGAAATTGCGGTCTGGTATTATTAGTAAATGGCATAATATGGGGTTTCAATTATGTCCCCATTGCTAACAACCAAATGAAAGAAAGTCAGAGGATTGCGTTTAGCTTATTCTACAAGTTTTTTAAAACCCCTATCCATCGCTTTAATTTTTAAACTCATAACTTTTTACGGAAGGAAGAGTCTTTAGCATCTTGAATAGGTTGAACAAGATGATGGGAAATACCAAAGGATTTGAAGATGGCAGGTGTTACAAAATCAAAAACTGTGCTTCTGAGGGACTAGTGAGTTGACGGAATTAAATAAAACTAGATTTATTATTATTATTCTAATTAATTGTAATTTTTAGCTTTCCTCTTTTAGGTAATCCAGCTAGGACGTGACAATAAAAAATTGATTTGTGGTCAGGAAATCACTGCTGGAGATAAGTCTCGACAGCTTTTTGAAGTTAGCGAATGTAATCGTAATAAATTAANGTGAATGACTTGTATGGTTTCAAAAATGTAGTGTAAAAGCTTTAAATTATAACTCTTCTTATTCTATGAAATTAATCAAATTACTTACTTGACCGTATAAAAATCTATAAAAATATAAAGTTTCTTGATTACTTAATTGTTCGTCTTCATCCGGCTGACTGTACTACATTGGTTGGCATTTTTAACACTTTATAATTAATCGATTTCTATGCAAAACCATATATGTATGCATACATGTAAAGCTTACTGTTACACATTTCTCTCTACTCTCTACTTCCTAGCTTCACTTTCCTGAAATATTCGCGTCTTTTTACCGTCAGATTATTTGCTTGATGATTATAGATGTAGATTCAGGAAAATTTAAAGTTGCATGCAAATATAAATCATCTAACACTGAAGACTCTAATAAGGTTTGGGACTTTTGGCGTTTTAAGAAAGAGCTTATTCTCAAGGTATATGAAAAACTGGAGCAATTCAAGCTGATGTTGATAGTTACATACATACAAAGTCTCACGACGCGACTACTGGTGCATGTCACATTGACTGTTATTGACTACTTATGATTACTTTTATGTCTGCAGGAAAAAACTACAGGTGAGGCAAGCTACCAATTCTGGAGATCGGAAAAGGTCGACAATACGGATACTGTATTTTTTGTGATGACTGCTCATCAAGACCACACAGGCCAGTGCTTAACAAGCAATGGGTATGACGACCTGAAACCCTTTATCACAACCTAAACAAACTTATCTGTTACGTAACAGTATTGAGTATGCATTTATTATTTAGAGCCGATAAAGAGGTCACCATTACAAAAAAAGTTGAGGAAAACGATGGAACGACGGAACAACAGAAACAACATTGGAAATTAGAAATTCAACCGAGTTAACCAGGTCAACCCTTTTCAAAGAACCAACCCATAGTTAAACTTTTAGACAAAATGTAAGAATATGCGTGTAAAAGAACACCTCTTTATTCATTGATTGAGAGAGAAGTGAAGTCTCCATTTGTTGATACATATATAGGTATAGTATGTCATTTCAAGTCATAATGCGTACAAAATAAGTCATAGTAGTAATTAGGTTGTGGAAAGTATGCGGACTGAAGGTCCTTCCTGGTCTACACCAGCGTGTATTTACATTTAGAAGAATGTGCCGCCAACAAAGGATAAAGAAACGGTAAATATGTTATATTAGAAATTAACGGATGGCCTTCATGGAGTACCACCCCGAAGAAATAAGGACATAGACATAACTGTCATAATATTATTAATACTTTTTCTTATTCCTACAATTTCTCCAGTAATTTCTTTATTGATGAAGTAACATGACTTTCGTCTGTGAAGTCGGTAAGTCAGTACTCCGTGTTAGGTACTTTTTGTATTGGGAATTATGTATGAAGGAGGAGAGCATGAGGAGTGAGGAGTCATTGGAATGATACGACGAATTATGCATATTGAAGGAAATGTGTAATTAATTGTTCGGTATTTTTTGTCGATGTATGAATTTGACACAAAGCAAAAGAGTGTTCACACAAAATAAATCCTTTTAAACTTAACCAAAATTCAAATGATACTTTTGTATGTTAAGTTCATATCATATTCATAGGAAAAGTCTTCACTTTCGCAACATGCCAAAATGGCTCAGTAATCAATCGTATTTCCCTGGTTCGGTAAAGTATATAACAATGAAGTTGTTGTTGTGAGTGCAATGCATAAAGGTTTAAACCATTAACTATTCCTGACTCACACATGAACCTAGCAAGACTTTCAGAATCAACCGATTCATAGCTAAACCTTCATATTAACGTATTCTCTAATACACTATACGGCATGCTTCAATACACAAAGTAGTAAAATTACATTGCAATGCTTGAGCAAAGAGTAAGAAAACAATGGACAATGGACCGGAAGAACAAAACTGTCTTGTATCCATCCATATCCATCCATTTCTACCTACTCACATATACTTACATTAGATCAAAAGATGAACAACTTGAGCAAGTATCAGTCAGCTCAGCACATTTTACTTGTTATGCGTGTAAACAATGTGTGCAAGGAAAGCACAGCGTAACTCTTTCATACCTATGTATACAAAAGTGTATATATTCGTGAAAATATTATGTTATGTGATACGAGACATTTCACGTACAACACCTCTCTTGGTAATGCCAGGCGTAAGGCGTAAAGTCACCGGACATTATATGAATTTGAATTTGAATGGATTGCATTATCGTTTAGACGTACGGCAAAAGGGTTTTTAATTTACCTATATAGTAACATTCTACTTTCAAGCCAGAGCCATTTCATGTTTCACAATGTTCACAGTATGTATAACATTTTCATTTCTCATATGCGTTCATCGCTTGCTCATGATGACATAAATAAATCATTAGAGCATTTCCCCTCTGCTCTGTGCCTTGTTAGGATTTTTTTTGTTTAAAATATTGAAAATGTTGTCTTTTGATTTCATAGGGTAGAGCTCTACTGTTTTCCCTTAGGAAAAGTTTACAAAAATTGACATGAATCTATACAAACGCTGGACGTATTAAAATATTCTATAAATTTCACAGTGAATATTGATTGGGACTTTTTCATATTTCAGAAGAATTTTTCTGGGCATTGCAATATTATGAAGTGAGTAAAGAGAGGAAACCATCCCAAAACGTGTTACAGTATAAAAGAAACTACGCCTATTATGTCTTAAATGAAAAGCGTGCCTCTCTGTAGCATTTCGTTGTTAAACCTCAGGGTTCTATCAACATCAACATATTACCACACAAAGACTGAATGCGGTTGTGAACATTTTTTGTCCACAGTTTACAGTGTCACTACGAAAGGGAGGAACTTTAAAATGGCAAGCTAGCCAATTTAAAGGAATAACTTTAACTTTACTTGTACGGTTTTTTGTACTTTTTATATACTTTGTGCTATTCTAATCTTCAAGCAAGTTTTACTGGTAAATATGTTCCGCTGCTGATCATGCTCTTGCTAAGTGCATGTGTTGGCAAAAGTTATACAAAATCAATTGACAGAACAGCATACCAGCCTATAGTAGATTTGGACGCAATCAGTATTTCGAAAAAGATGATGGAAAATACTATAGGTTTTGAAAATTACAAATGCTATAAGATCAGAAACCGTGCTGACAATACTGTAAGTACTCAAAGATTGTTTTTGAACATGAACATTGTTTGCAAATACTTTTACCATGCATGCTTTTACCATTTGCTACTACTTTTACTAGGTGATCGAATTTAAGCTAGGAAGCAGCAACAAAATGGTCTGTGGTAGCGATATTACCCATGGGGAGCACTCTCATCAAATTTTCGAAGCTAACGAAGAAGGTAAATGATTTAACATTAAACCCATATCGTAGTTATACATGCTAATTGCTAAACTATGCTATTCCGCTGATTATAGATACGGGTGAGTTTAGAATTGCATGCAAATACCAGTCCTCTGAAGTTCAACATTTTTGGGACTATCTACCGCACAGAAAGCAACTCATTCATAAGGTATGTAGAATTCAGAGTATTTAAATAGATATCCACTTATACAAATGCCCTGTGAAGAAGAGTTGTTTACATGAAATGGATGGTATGAACTTTCTTGCTGACATTGAAATTATAATATGCAGAAAAAGTCTTCGGCTGAGTCCAGCCTTCAGCTATGGAAATCCGAAAGTGTTCCTAATATGGATACTGCCTTCTTTGTAATATCCGTCCAAAACGGCAAGTGTCTGAAAAGCAACGGGTATGTTGGAATACACCCTTTTGGGCTCATTTCTTCAGTACATAACAATACTTAAATACATTATTACAGATTACATTATTTGTTTTGTCGAATAATTTTTAGAAAAAACAAACAAGTCTCCGTTGCGGACCGAAATGATGATGATTATGCACAACATTGGCGTTTAGAAATACAACCGATGTAGCAGACGACACCTTTCCTAAGTTCTCAACATTACCTCACTCACTCACTGGATGCTGAATGTGCAATCTTTGACAACACAATTTTATCGACAAGACAGATGTATTTAGAAATGACCTATTTTTACATTTTCCAATTCCATTTATTTATTTGAGTATATAATGTACTTGTTACTACTCAAGAAAATTATTAAAGAAGTTAATTCTTGCCCTTATGGATATGATGACAGAACTCCCCTTTTAATATTCATTACAACTGGTACTATATTATTAGCCGCGGCTCAATTAAATCTTGTAAGATACTATGAGTACATTGGTAGTATACTTGTCCAATTTTATTTATGAATAATATTATTCTTCAATAAATACATTAGTACATCAGTAAATGGAGAATTTACTAATAATAATAAAAATGAGACTAAGATATATGATTTCATGATTTCTTACAAATATACGTTCGTGAGAAAACAGGGATATCTTATCGCCAACTAGAAAAGGCTTGTCCTCCGAAGCCTGCTGGCGTAGGCTGTTGTTGAGGCGGAGAACCAAAAAGTGAAGGTTGTTGCTGGTGTTGTCCGGCATTGAAACCGGTATTGGTATTCCCAAAACCTGGAGACAGAGATCCTTGCTGCGCCAATGCTCCAAACCCACTTGTCGTTTGACTTACAGCAGAACCTCCAAAAACATTTGTATTACCTGCCGCACCAAATGTTGAAGGCGACGATGACCCAAAGGATGAACCAAACGGGGATGTTAGAACCAAATGTTGCGGTTCCTCCAAACACAGGATTGGCACCTGCACTTGTTGGGCTTCCGAATCCAGTTGCAGTTGGTGCTAAGAGTACATCCAAAATGATCTGATGTTAGTACCTGATGTTTTGTTCGATTTATTTAAAATGTAAACCGTTTTCCGAATTCGAAACAAGTTGAAATGTGCGACATTGCTCCGTTTAGTAACATGTAAGTTTAGTTACATAAAATATTACGTTTTGATTGTCCGAATCCAAATCCCTGCTGAGCCACACCTCCAGATGTTACACCGGCACTGAAAGCACCGCTACCAGATGAAGCTCCTCCAAAGATAGAAGAGGTCCCACCACCTCCAAATATGCCTAACATACGAGAGAGAAGCATAATTTAACCCACGGAACAATGCATTATTTTAGTTGTATTTTTTATGGTGTTATGGTGTAGCGTACTTGCTGTTGAAGTCGCTGCCGGACTTCCGAAAGAGGATGAAAATATACTCCCAGAAGTTGCAGGTTTTTGTTGAGTAGGACTTCCAAATATTGAAGACTGTTGTTGTCCGCCGCTTCCAAAAGCGCTACTTCCAAATGCTGGTTGAGTACCCTGAGCTAATGCTCCAAATCCACTAGATTGCGTAGTGGTTGAAGTACTTCCAAAAACATTGCTACTAGGAGATCCAAATGTAGAGTTGGATGTTGTTGTACCAAATGAAGATCCAAATGGAGACGAAGAACCGAATCCACCAGCTCCTCCAAACACGGATGTCGTGGCTGACGCGTTTCCGAAAACAGTTGATGACGTTGCTAATAATTTAATATTACATAATACGCTCAAGTTTCATTCATTTTCTGGTCTGGTATTAACTATTACAGGTGATAACTGACGTCTTACTTTTAGGCTGACTAAACAAATTTGCTCCACCGGTAGGTGCACTTGTATTTTGTGCGCCAAAAGTACTGCTACCTCCGAATATACCTTTTTGCCGTAATAATTATACATTATCATATTATTACTATGCATTGATATAAAAACTTTCAATTCAATTTAATTCAACACATGTTTTAATCAAGTTACTTGCGGCGGCAGGAGTTTGTGAGCTTCCAAAAGCTGGAGCTGAAAATAAGCCCCCAGCCGTGCTTGCAACAGTCTTATTAGTAGAATCAGAAATGTTAAGAGACGACATGAAACCCAATCCTGGAGTAGTACTAGAGGGAGTTGTAGTTGCAGCTTGGAAGAATCCTGATGGAACAGACGACGCACTTGAAGTTGGAAACCCTGTTGAAGAAACTACTGTAGAAGGTGTAGAGGAAAGTATTCCACTTGCCGCAGGTCCTGTACTGGAGAACAGTCCAACAGGTGGTGAAGTGCTAGTACCGGAAAGCAAACTTGTTCCTGCAGTGGTTGTAGTAATGACACCAACAGATGAAGTTACAGCGCCAAATATACTGGCACTAGTCGTTGATGTTCCGAATATACCTAAACCTAATATATCAAAATGAATAACTGCCAGTAATATCCATGAACCTGATTGCACATTCTAGTTTTTACGTGTAATCACAATCACAAAACATACCTGTGGTGGACGTAGGTGAAGTGGCTGCAAACGGCTTGGCCGTTTCTGACGTAGCGGTTGAAGTTGACAAAAATGATCCAGGAGAAGCTAGAGTAGTACTTGTTGCGGCAGTCACTGAATCGGAAGGAGTCACTGTGCTTGGCGGTACTGAACTTGCAACAGTATGAGTAGTTTCATCAACTGGTTTTGAAATGTTGGTTGTGGATGAGCTTATTGTTCCGAACAGGGGTTGTGATGTAGATGTGGAGCTAGGACTTCCAAATATACCTAAAATAGAATAGAAATTATACCTAAGTACAATACTTGAGAATTTATAATCAAGATTGCAGTGATCCTGCATCTAATCATTTCACTTCAAAAAGTAGCTTGTATAGTTCGCTTACTTGGCTCACTGACAAAGAGTGGCTGTGGTGTCGCCTGTGTTGCAGAAAATGGCCCTACGGCCGAAGTCTTTGGTTTAGACTCTGACTCGCTTACAGACAAATTAAGTCCGTCTCCTGTTACAGATGTGGTTATGGCTGCTGACGAAGACACAATGGGAGCTGAAAACAAATTACTGGATATGGTTTTAACAGTGGTTGATGTGGGTTGGGATTGAGAAGTAGTCGTGGCAGTTCCAGCTGGAGGTGAGACAACTGTTGATACTGACACAGGCTTAATTGTAGTTGTACTGTCAACATTGGCTAGAAAAAAATGATTGTTTAGAAACTTCACACTACTTTTAAAATTTCAGAATTCTATATGTACATATTTACTTGGAGATGTAGCTGCACTAGCAGAACTTGAAAATGCTGCAATGCTTGGAATTGGGGAAGTAACACTACTAGAAGTGGTTATAGGTAATTTACTGATTCCAAATGCAACTCCAGTTGGTGGTGCTCGACTGGCTACTGCGGTTGTTGTTGGAGAGACTACATTTGTTGGTGGTGAAGTCAGTAACGGTGTCACCAATGAAGATGTTGCAACGGTCGAACTACTTGTTAATTTAGAAGCGAGAGTTCCTGATTGTGTTCCAAATGAAAAGGCGCCGGTACCAAATATGTCTATAGTTAACAACACAATATTATAAAGCATAAACTCTGCATTGACCAAATAAAGAGCATTATATTGTTTATTTGCTTCATTCAGCGCAACAAATTACATACTTGTAGCGGTTGAGGCGCTTGAAGCTGGATTCGTAAATGGACTACTGGATCCCAGAAACAATCCTCCTCCAACACTGTTACCGGGAACCTTACCAGATGTAAATAATGAGGAAGACGTTAAATTGCCACTTGCGGAAGATGCAGGAGGGGTAGAAAGTAGTCCAGTTAACGTAGGCATTTGAGCGGAAGGCGAAGCGGTGCTAGTAGCGGTGCCAATATTTCCCGGGAGGGGATTTGAAACTATATTGGTTATAGGACTTTGAATTTGGACATTAGATTTTGGCACGGTAAGTGGTTTGGAAGAAGATATATGGGAACTTGAAGTGTTATCAACTGTGTTTCCTAATCCAAAACCCGGCGAGACGACACTACTTGGGCTAGCTGTTTTAGGAAGAAAACTAGTTTGCAAATTTGAAGCAGGTTTACTTGAAGTAATAGTAAGGTCAGCACCAGGACTGGCTACCATTCCCATAAACGAAACATTCTGTTCTGGTTTACGAGGAAATCCTTGTGGTACTGCAGGGGTTGAAGTTTGAGGTTCATTAAATTCCAAAGGATTCGCAGATTCCATCAACCTTGAAAATGAACCCTCAAATGATGCTGTTGGGTAAGTCATTGCCTTTGGCTGCGCACGTCGCGCTGGTTTAGATGGAGTTCTTGTCCATGGAGTTTCATCAGCTTTGACTTTGATCACATTAACCTCAGGCATACACTTCTTCAATATCAGTAGCTTTCTGTTAGCAAATCGTATGGGTTTTCTATCTGCACGATCGCTATCTCGATTTAATTTGACTCTGCTAATTCCAGAAGTCAAGTCAGTCAACGTGATATCATCAAAGTCTTCACTCTGTGCTGCCGAAACTGGTTCAGCTTTCTTTGCAACATTGTAGCATGTGTCAACCGTAAGAAATTCTGCCTCATCAAATGCAGTTATATGCTTTCCCAGTCCCAACTGTAATTTTATTTTATCTAGCTCTGAATTCAGTCGACGAATTATTTGAGAGTGATTGGCGAGTGTTAAATAAATTAACTGCGTTGGAGGAATTCGATCATATGAAGTCTCCTTTTTACGGTTTTGTTCATAAAAGAATCTCCGACATTCAGCCACTTGGTTTCTTACATAACTGAAATTAAATTCGGCAGTATATATACTCGAGTGATATACTTAAACCTGATACAAAACTAACTTTATCAGTCAAAAATCTAATTGTAATACGTAATTAATGTTGCTCTACTTACTTGTGCAGTTTTCTAATTTCTTGAAATTTTTGCCTACTAGCTGGATCCAGTTGCCGAGATCTTAGGTGTTCCAAATAGCGTGGATCTCTGCTCCTCTCAACAATTGATTTAGCATATTCTAACTGGCTAAAATGATTTAAAATTCTCTCCTTCAAAACTTCAATTTCTTCCTTCTGAGCACCCGTAGTTGAGACCATGTCACTAACAAAATCTTCAACTACATTCAAAGTTGCCAATACGTCCTTTTCAAGTTTGCCGAACGAACTATTAAGAAGACCGGTTAAATCTCCTCTCATGGAGATTTGTTTATCCGTAAAATCGGACAGTCTACAAGTAGCAAAGCAATTAGAATTTGAAATTCTCATATAAATCAAACATTAAAAATCTCACAAATCAAAACCAAAAGGATTATCGGAATTGAAATATTCTGTTTATGATTGATACCTTTGCTCAAATTTCCTAATTTCTGACATCACGAAGGAACATTGATCATCATCTTCCAGGCCCTTTAGTGAGCCTTTTTGCAAATGAGTTGTCATTTCGCGACGTTTTTCCTCCACAGCTTTCTGTAGTACTGCCAAATCCTGTGCTGTAGGTAAAGTTGAAGTTGCTAACTTACGAGGATCCGGTTGCAATAAACTACCAAGTCTTTGTGTAACTTGCTGTGGAGAAACAGACAACTCCTGTTTTGGCAACAGTCCAATTCCTGATTGATGAGAACTCGGCAAGAAACCGGTGGATACTGGAGGTTGTGTCGGTACATGAGCTTGTGCTTGAGGTTTTATAGCAGAGGGAACCGACGAGACGAGTTGCGGTGGTTGAAATGACACTTGCGGAGACGTTGAGGTTACAGCCCCAACACCCGGTAACGTAGGAGGTGGAGCGGAAAATAAGGGCATTTCCGGTGCTCTTGGGTTTTCCTTCTTTGCAAATGCAGAGTCTGGAATCGTCGACGTGACTTTCATATTTAATGATGGCGCTTGAGGGTCAGAATTTACTACAGAATACACCGAAACATGTCCCCGTTGAGACAGTAGAAAGATCATTGGCATGGGGGCATACGACTCCGTTTCAGAGAATATAACATGATCTTCACAGCCATAAAATACGGCCGCACCACGAGCGTAATTATCAAGTAAAAAGGCAGCTCTACGATTATCAGTTATATCGCCGGGAGACCAAATTTCATTCTGGTTTTGTACTTCCTTAGTCAATACCATCAAATCGCTAGCTGAATTAGTTACAGCAAGTATGACGCTCCACTGCATAAAAGGAATAAAGTAACAACTGCTTTTTGTGGGGACTAAATCCGATACAAATATGTCTCCGCTGTTAGTGTATATAGGCGGTGTGTTTTTAACAACGTCAAGTTGCATAAAATCTAATATATAAAATATAAGAAATAAAAGTTATATGTATTCAACATACTTCTTTAAATGCCTAATCAGAATTAGACGTACATTTCACCAAAGTTCTTATGACATGACATATAACATGGGATGTTTACATGCTCACCTATAAAAGATTCCTTATGGAAAACAATTAAAAATTGTGTTGTTTGGGTCCATAATATGGAAACTGGCACACAGTTAGGTTCTGGCGCTGGGATTTGCTTTGCCTCAGTTAGATCTAACTTCAGCTGGCTCAGATTGCCGTTAGTTCGGCCAACAACCAGCTGCTTTCCTTTAGGACTCCAGCAAAGACATCTTAGCAATAAGAGACATGAATTACTATCAACAGCTACTAACATGCTGTAAGCAGGCATATCTATTTTGAAGCTTGCAACTACCAACTAGTTGAAGCTACAAAGTGAAAGGCTCACCTAATACCTCCATCCGCAAACCTGTTTAATTCCACATTATTCGGCCCCTTAATTTTTGCTAAAAACAGCGATCCGTCATCCACATTTATGGCTATGACGTTGTTCATATTCTCACCGGGATTCCAACCAATCGCTCTTATTCTGGCAGTTGCGCTTGAAGAACAACGTATTTCGCATAGCGGTCGACATGCTCCGCTCTACAATTATAAAAACGGTTACATAATGTGTGCTTTAAAATCGTGCATATTTATATTTAGTATAATGATTTCCTTTCAGCTTCATTCAGCTACCTGATTAATAAAGTCCGACAAACTGAATACAACAACCCAAGCAGCGTCTCCACGAACAGTGTCCACGGCCAGAAACTCCTCCCCATTCGATAAACTAATAATATTCGGTGTTTGTGGCAAGGCAGCGTTTCTAATTTCCAGTGTATTAAAGTCTTTGAACAAGAGGGGACCGTGATGATCCGCACTTGTGGCATTTTGCCTTGCGACTATATCACTAATTCGTACGAGATACCACGAATTATTATAAGACAACAAGAGACATCCATATTTGTTCGAGCACTCCAAGCTCTTGTTGAATTGCTGAAAAGCAACTTCATTATCAACAGCATCCGCATCTGCTTCATCCGCAAAATAGCTTATCGGTGGACGGGCTTTGAAGAATATATGCTGGGAATTGCGTTTAAAAAAAAAAGACATATCAATTACACATCAAATTCCAATCCTTCTTCCAACATAAAGTGACATTTTTCGACATTTCAGTAATCACCAGATGAAATTCCATACCTTAACTTCCACCATTGGTGGCCCTTGATTCATAATCGGTTGTGACATTATTGCCAACTCCTACATACAATCGACACAATTCAAGCCGGATGAGTATACCCTCCACGGGGACTTAAAGAAACAAATATGTAACTATCCACAGCAGTCAAATCGTCAGGTCAGAGTTCGGGGGGTACTTTTGGCACTTAACTTCAACTCATCAACTTCATCAAACCCATCTTAAAGCATGAAACAATGTCACTGCCTCGTTAATACCCTTCGCCCCTTTTACTTTCCTAATCTTGAAGCTCAACTTTTAATTAACAACACTCGCACATAATAATTCCAGTTTTACTAATTATCATCATCACTCTGCCTAATCCTATATACATTCCTGATTTCTTGAAATTTTCGTAAATATCACTTCCAAAAAAAACGTCGTTAAAAAGATGCTTTCTCCTTCAAAATGAGATCTGAGATATCTCACAAACAAATACATAGCGAGTGAGAGTGTTTGCCCGGTGGTGGGTATTCGTTTTCCATCATCAATGCAAAAAGTACAAACGAGTGAAAGAAGAGTAGTGTCATGTCATACATAAAGCAAGTTTTTTTTTTTGATTATTTATTTGCTTGAAAGCAGCACCAGTCTTTCCCATCCTGCAAGTCAAGAACCTATAAAAAACGAAAAGGTAATTGGGGCATGTTGAGATTTCTGAACGCATCCGTACAAATGGATAATACATAAATCCAAATCCAAACGCATTTCGTTCGTTCACTGTCGATGATGTCCATGTATTTGTGGATGGGAGAGAGTAAACAAGATGGATTTGCAGTAGTTCTTCAAATATTATTTGTTTGCCCAATCTCCACCTTTTCATCATTGTCAGCTGAGCTGTTAATCAGCACAGCAGCATAAGAGGAGCAGCACTCACAACAACAGCAGATCGTCTCGGATGATGAGTCATTTTCGTGTGGACTTGGATTACATTGAACTGAAGGCGGATGTGTGTTGATCATGATGATGATGATGAGGATATTTTTTGTGTGCTAAAAGACTATATAGTTTGTATGTTCTGGTGATGCTGATTTGCTGATTGATGACGACAAACGGATATAGTACGACACTGTGAAGGGCACGTAATTTAGGAGTATTATTATTCAGCTTTTAAGTAAGGTGGCACTTTGGAAGGCAATAACACAACTGGTTGTACAGGTGGAAAGTATTAATTCCCTAATTCAATTGATTAATAAGAAGTCCATATTAATATTTGGCATTTGCCACTTCAAAATTGTTGAGTGTTTGTGGTTCCATACACAAAGTGGTGGCTGTGGTGTGTAGGAAGAAAAATTATATAAATTGACGGTAAGATTCTGCCTGTTGTTGATCAGTTTTTGGGCCAAATATTTACATGTACAGAAGTGATTTTGTGTAAACTGTGCAACTAATGTCAGCTGACTTCTAACGTTATCTACTGTCAATGTATTCCAGGTGTAGGCATTGCTCAACAAACACAAACAACATCATCATCATAATAACCAAGCAAGTATTTGATTATTTTTGAGGTGCAGGTCTTTTAAAACGCCTCCGAAATGTCTATCTCGTCTATGGAAAGTAAGTAAAAACTATTTGTTCTCCTCGTGGTTTGGATATGTAGAGAATATAGTCTGTTTTTGCGTTTTGTATAAAAGCCAAAGTGGGTTGAAAAATTAAATGTGTAGTAAAATGACATGTTGATTTTGTTGTATAGATCACTTGTTCAACCTCAAGTTTGCAGTGAAAGAGCTGGACCGCAATGCCAAACGAAGTGAGAAAGAGGAGAAGGCCGAGAAGTTGAAGTGTAAAAAGGCTATAGCAAAAGGAAATATGGAAGTTGCACGGATTCATGCAGAAAATGCTATTAGACAAAAAAATCAGTCCTTAAATTACCTTCGGATGAGTGCAAGAGTAGATGCTGTGGTCAGCCGCGTTCAAACTGCAGTTACAACTAGAAAGGTGGGTGTGAATGTCGCTTTTATCGGGTCCCACGAAAATATATACAATATATGACACTATGTATGACAAATTGTTTTTTGTTCCTTGAAACAAAATAGGTTACCACTTCTATGGCGGGCGTTGTTAGAGCTATGGATGCTGCCATGAAATCGTTGAATTTAGAAAAGATTTCAGCTTTAATGGACAAGTTTGAGAAGCAATTTGAAGATTTGGATGTGCAGAGTTCCTACATGGTATACCCAAAACCTGAGACGATGGCTGAGAGCAAATTCAATATTACAAATTGTGGCTAAGTAGTTATATATTGTTTTGTCTTTTTATAGGAAAATACCATGTCCCAAACCACAACAACTTCAGTGCCTCAGAATGATGTGGATAACCTTATGCAATCTGTTGCAGATGAGGCTGGGTACATACCTTCACACTTCATCCAGTTTTGTGCATTTTATAATATATCCGAGTTCATTTTAATTAAAAGTATGACTTTTAATTTCAGTATCGAACTTCAAATGGAACTTCCTCGCGGAGAAACAGCGTCCATTGCCTCTTCCCAAGTTTCTCAAGAGCAAGATGAACTCACAGCAAGACTTGCTCGCCTTAGACAAGAGTGATATTGATACGTTACTACACGTACCAAACCTTTCATGATGAAGTTCACTTTGCAAGAATTAATATTTTCATTTGTATCATAATATTCCATGTCGTGTAAATCAAGTCTGCGGGTCTGCGTCAATTAAAACTACTCGAAAGTTACGCATTGTTTCATCCATAATATATTATGATTTATATTAGTTGTAAGTTCATCCATTATGTTGTACGGTACGTCAACAGCTTTTCTATTATATTCACATCTGTTCGTTAAACCCTATTATTATGTCCAAAAACGACAAATCAAAGAAATACAAATAAATATAAAATCATACGATGAATTATAACTTTAAAAGTGCATATGTAAAAGCTTTAATTTCACGAACAACTTAATCATAAAAGAAAAGAATATATATTGATATGTTACAAAACAAGGCAAGGCGCATGACCAAGAATTTATATATACTGCATCCATGAAATGTCCAGCTTTCATCGGGAATCTTCGGCAGGGAAAGTAGCACATTGGGGCAATATGACGAGTAGCTTTATTACTCAACCTAAAAAGGAATATAATATTTTTCCGCATATATCCATACATGCAAAAATACAAGCATAATATTATTGTACGGGATCCACAACTGCAGAGAACACAATACATTGAGGTTTGCAAAGATTTTTAACGTAATTACCACTGCACTGGTCAAACAAAATGTCTTGTTTACTGTGCCATCATTAGTTCTTCAGCTGGACCGCACTTTCATAATAAAAATATGAAACGCCAAAA
Source organism: Dicranocentrus wangi (assembly GCA_036850665.1). Taxonomy (NCBI): domain Eukaryota; kingdom Metazoa; phylum Arthropoda; class Collembola; order Entomobryomorpha; family Entomobryidae; genus Dicranocentrus; species Dicranocentrus wangi. The sequence goes on along the minus strand of JAANSN010000001.1, from coordinate 70,177 downwards.
CGTTAGAACACTTTCACTGGTTGTCACCACTTTCACCTATTTACTTATTGGTGCTGCCGTTTTTGACGCACTAGAATCATCAACAGAGCAGGACAGGAAAGAAGTTCTGGCAGGTAATTGCATACTAATTCTTTTTAATTAGAAACGGAATGTTGAGTTTTATCCAAGTGGCTAACACAATCCTCCATTAACAGAACTAAGGGACGATCTGCAGGCAAAATATAACATTTCCAAGGAAGACTACAAATGGATTGAGCAAATGGTAATTGAAAATACTCCCCATAAGGCAGGCCCACAATGGAAATTCGCAGGAGCGTTTTATTTTGCCACCGTGGTATTAGCCATGATAGGTATGACTGAATGACATATCGATATGCTTTCTCTCAATAGAGCACCAGTATAAACCTGATTGAGATGTGGCTGTTTAAAATCCCATTCATGTAATAGGCTATGGACATTCGACGCCATCAACCATCGGAGGAAAAGCATTTTGTATGCTTTATGCTGCAATTGGAATCCCTCTCGGTATCGTTATGTTTCAGAGTATCGGTGAACGCTTGAATAAAGGAGCGTCAATTGTTATAAGCAATTTGAAGAAGCTGCTAAAATGCAAGAAAACGGAGGCTACAGAGGTAAATCTGCGTTTTGAGGTTTATTTACACTGCCTAATTACATCTAATTTTATTATGCCTCCCCACAGATAAATTTGATGATGGCTACCACGATCCTATCCTCGATTATAATGACCACTGGTGCTGCAGTTTTTTCAAAATATGAAGGATGGAGTTATTTTGATGCATTTTATTACTGCTTCATCACATTAACGACAATCGGGTTCGTGGTCCTTTGATTTCATCCTATTCCTGTATTGTGATTTAATATCTGTTTTTGCCTCAGACTCCAGAACCAATCATTTTAAATAAGTAAAAAATGGAAAAATGAAAGTCAGCGTTGGGTTTGTTTCAGATTTGGAGACTATGTCGCATTGCAAAATGATCATGCACTCCAGAATAAACCCGGCTACATGGCTCTTTCGGTTGTATTCATCCTGTTTGGTCTCGCCGTTGTAGCTTCCAGTATTAACATTTTGGTGCTTCGGTTTATGACAATGTAAAGCTGGAATTGGAACTTTCCTTTCTAACTTTCTATATAATAATATGAATATATTAATTATTAATATATATAGCAGAACCAATAAGCAGTTTATATGCAAAAATCCACTTTCAATGATTTTGATGGTAATCGCTTTCACAGGCAAGCCGAGGAGATGCAACGAGAGGATACAGAATTGGGCCCGGTTAGTCAAAATGTCATCACCCTGGATGGAGAAATTCTTACTCCAGATGGAAGATTGCTTCAACAAAGCGAAGCAAATCTTTGTCACAGCAGCCCAGATCAAGTGTCTGTGTGCTCTTGCACCTGCTACCCTCGTTATGTAAGTATTCGTTTTAATATTCTGTGAAATGTTTGCATCTGAACTTTTGAATGATAAGTATGATTCTAAATCGCTCTATATCTGTAAAATGATGTGATAGAATGATCTGAACTCGGTCTATAAAAGAAGCAGATCGAGCAGAATCTATAAATATGACACAAGTGGCACAGAAGAGGAATTATATAGTGCAGATGAAGTCCCTGCGATATTGGAAAAACGCGCATCTGTGTAAACAGGAGTTATCCTCATTTCGCGACTTTGCGGGATTCCTTCGAAATCCAACTAAACCTCACGTCATGTCATTAATAGTCAAACATACTAATTAAGACTCGTGTAACAAAACCTTTTATTCCATCGTTTTTGTATTGTTCGAACAATGTAATAATAATCAAAATAATTAAAACGCCCAGCTACTACTACTATATGCGAAATAAAAAAATTCAAAATAAATTATAACGTCTTTTTGATTGAAAAATAGCTATATGAGTATGTGCATCATTTTAATTGTAGGATGGCCGCGTTTACGTATACCTAAGAAGACTTTGTTGTTGGTCAAAACTCCCAAGACTCTAACCATTTCAGTCCATGCATAGTACTATTTTCTTCAGCTGCCAAAGGTCCTGATGTTCCATAGCTCAATGGGGCGAACAAGTAGAAACTGAAAATGTTAAATTTTATTAATACTGATTAATTAGTTTCCCAACGTGTATTTCATGTCCAACTTAATTGTTATATTTGGGAAACGGCAAACATACCTGTAAGCAACTGAGCTCAAGGCAAGGCCATACATAACATGGAAAAATCCATTATCTTTGAGAAAACTAATACTGGATAACAGTACTCCGATGAAGTAGTCCAAGATCACAGCCGAAATCATTGAAGAGAAAAGTAGTGCTGGGAAGTAATGGTGAAAGTATAGAACCCGACCCATTGTATAGAACGGCAGATAATGGAGCGCCCATCCAACGAAAAGCCAGCAACACACATTTACTGTTTTATCCCGTGATGTTTTTGTCTCTGGATTTTCGTGACTGCCACGCTGTTCTTTCCACGCGTGGTAAATGTAGACAAAAGCAAAGATTGGGAGTAGAGCAAGATTCACCCACCAAATGACAGGATTTCCAAGAAGATAAATCCTGTAAGTGCTCCCAGAAAAGTATTGGCCTCTGTAATTAATTGGCCACTGCCAAGGTCGAGAAGTAACTTCGCCTTCCTTCGGTTTCAAACCAGCATTTCCTTCGAACATAATCGTGTGAGATTCAACTAACTTTTCTATAAAGTTTGGAGCGTGCACTTGGAAGCTCACGTTTGGCACTGAAAAAAGTTAATTTTTTGAATATTATTTGCCAAATTGCCGTATAAAATGCATTATCGGTTACGTGAAATATGGTAGACAAATTACTAACGTCGTGGGAAATGATTTTCCTCGATGTTCCAATAAGTACTCTTCCGGATATCCCTATGATTTTGGGCACAGCTTACTTCCATTTGTTCATAAGCCCATTTTGGAAGCTGCTTACCGGTCCCTGACAAAATACAATTTTGTAGCTGATGGAAGAACCTGAGGCGACTGCTGACAACGTTTATATAATCTCCAGGTTTTCCTCCGAGCACGTCAATTCTCCATACGTCATTGGCATCTCCTGTGCCATTCTAAATACAGTAGGAATTGTATTGTGTAGTGGATGCCGAATGCATAAGGTAACTTAAAAAGAAATTAACAGAATGGTCTTATATTAAAATTCAAACCTCTCCATATCCTGTAACCTGCCACTGCTTTTTTGTCACCGGAGCTGGAATTCGGTGTGAATGCAAATTTCTTCGGGTAACTATATGCTCAAGTCGGACGAGATCACCATTGCGTACAAGCTCAATTGGGGCGGACTTATTATCCAATTTAGGAGCAACTTCATCAAACTTTTTTATAATCCATTTGTTGTTATCGTCTTTGTGAGCGTACGTAGTTATTTGCTGCTGTTTAGCACCAATTCCCTCCGGATACAAATGCCAGTGTGAGTGAAGATAGCCACCTCCAGTTCTTTGACTTTTAATCGTAATATGTGCCCCGTACGCAACTTCACGAGGCATACTGGCATTAAAGAGCGGATTTCCGTGGAGTTGCGATTGAAAAGCTGAGCTGTAAAATCCGTCTCCATTTCCGCTGAAAATACGCCACAATTAATTGACCCATGTAAATTACATATATCTCCATTTTTCATATTCGAAAACGAAAACTTTCTAGCATATTTTTTTTTGAAATACCTGCGATTCAAAACCGTGAGGTGAATGTAGAAAAATGTTACGTACAACGCGACTGGTAAGACAATGAGACAAAGCGCTCGAGCAATGAAATGCTTAATTGTATATGTCTGCAATTTAATGCAAAGTAAATATGCATAAAAACAATTTTAAACATTAATATTACTCATGAACTGAAACAAACTAACTGAATGAATTGTTTGAGTGTCTTACAATTGGTTGTGACAAATCCCCTAGAATCTCCCACAATTCGTAAATAGTTCTTAATCCTATGTAGAGGACCGTAAACAGTCCTACGAATTTTACGCTGATCGAACACGAAATAAATATTCCTGTTAATACCAACCACGTCCACCAAACTGGTGTGAAGGGTCTGGATGGGAAAGCAAAAATTCATCTTTTTTAGTACAAACTTAAGTTGGACGAAATAATCTTTTGGTCGTGGTCGTACCTATTTCTGTAAGTATAAAATTTGACGGAAGTGTAGACAGAACCGCTTATAAAGAAAAGTAATATCGGATCCAGTAGAATGTACTGGGTTAGAGTTAATAGTCCAACATCAAATAAAATAAATGCCGCTGCAAGGCAAGCGGCCGATGTTGACTCTGTCATTTCCCAAATTGTCAAGTATGTTAAAGGCACTAACATTGATCCTAAGGCTGTGCAGCACTAATGGAAAACAATGTACAAATAACCAATTAAATTAACTTTGTCATCAATCAATAACTAACACAGCACAATTATTCGGGTGCATACTTACAAGTCGCATTCCAACATATTTAGTTTCATTATATTTCTGTCCTGGGGACTCAAAAGGAAATGTGCCATCATATCCAGTGAGATAGCCAAATGCTCCAATCATCATCTGCAAAATGAATTGCATACTTACAAGTCGCATTCCAACATATTTTGTTTCATTATATTTCTGTCCTGGGGACTCAAAAGGAAATGTGCCATCATATCCAGTGAGATAGCCAAATGCTCCAATCATCATCTGCAAAATGAAGGATTATAAGTTTTACAAATTTGCACGGGAAAAAAGGTAGCAAATTATGGAGTTGTTGCCTCCACTTACTTTCCCTAACGGAGGATGGACATCAAAGAAAAACGTCCTATTAATATACCAACTTCCCATTTTCCCAAAATGAGTTTCGTCCCAGCAAACATGGTCTGGTTCCTCTACTTTGTAAAACCTTGTTCCAATTCCGAGCACCAAAATTAATAAAAATACACCCCATGACCAGCGAGAAAAGTCGTCGTTGGTTGAATTTGGCGAAGTTTGTGACTTTGGCTTGTGTACATTGTTACCACTGCCACTGGTAGAATTACTACTTTTAGGTTTATTTGGCTGGTCATTTTTATTAGTCCCTTTGCTAGAACTAGATTTGGCACTAGTTTCTTTTGCCATGTCGTCGGATTCGTAGAACTGTTGTGACAAATTCAGAGTATTTTCTGAGCTAATATGAGTACCGCTGCTACGATTTCTGAAATATCGTTTAGTAGAAGTACGGCTGGTAGTTGGAACATCCGTTCCTTCGACTTCAGTATCCGTATCACTGAATTCTGGTAACTGTGGCTTCTGAAGTCTACGGCCTGTACGTATCCAAAGTGGTTTCAGGAAACCATTTTCTGGGGTGGGGGTTACCCGTGGTGTTGAATTTCGTAAAGATCTTCTGCCCCTGTAAAACAAAAAAAAAATCGAATGCATGCTCCCTTTAAACTATACACAACAATCGACAACGATATCCGAAAGATGAGAAATAAAACAAAATGTGTATGCACGTATACTCCCAGAAAACGCAACAAACACTTCAGCTAAGCTAGTTAAATGCTGCTATGCATATCAGGACAGGATCAAGCAACAAATATATGTTCACACAATCACTTAAATTGTACTAATTGTGAAGGAATTAAACTCACAAAGACATTTTTGGCTATGCCTTGAGTACAAACGGGGGAAAGAAGAATGGTTGCTACTTTCCTAACTAGTAGCGTGTTATTAGGTTACTAGTTTAAAGTAGTACATAGTTGAATGTATTACTTTCATGGATAGGAGCGGAACTACCTAATGTGTTACATTACTATAATTTGATAACATATCAAAATGGAAATATTTGTTGGAAATTCTTTATTTTCTGCCACTTCGATACTATATACAACAACACCTGGATAGTATGCGACAGTTTCATGTTGATGCCGGTGGTATATGTAACAACAAGCTTTTTTGGTATATTGGCACATATTATTTTTGCTACAACTACTGTATTTCACATATCCGAAAACTCACCTTCGTGTAGTTTGCTATATCTGCTCGCTCCCACGCGAATTTCTGTCACTTTTCAGCTGTCTGCAAACTTCCTGCTCCTGTTCCACAACTCTGATTGTGAGTTTTGCGCAGCCAACACGAAGTATATAGGTATAGAGGTGCACAAATTCCATGCGAGTTTTCCCGATTTAGAATGCTATTTTTAAATAGCTTTTCAAAACTGACATTGAGACTTAAACTCGGCGTGATTTTTCACTATTGTAATATTTGTGATTCTTCAAATATATCATGTACTTCAATTTTTTGAACCTTTAGGAGACACCAGAAGGTACGTGACTTTCCGGTACAAGTGTATTTTGAATACCTATATGGTTTCATCAACCACCTGTTAGGTGCAGTTTAAAAGGTCCATGAATTGGGATTTATGAAGCACCTTTTCAGCTTATTTTTTGTTGTAATAATAGATCCTGACCGTCCGCTTGGTAGACGAGCCTGAAGAAGGTACAGAAGGTAAATATTTTTAAATCCATTCTTACTCGTAAATTCAACCCAGGTTTATTCAATGCAATTGCAACTACGTTGTTGTAAAAGCACCTTTCAAAAGGCGTCCGCATGAGAAACATGTATGGATGTGGTTACCGTGTACATGACATTACCTTTTACCCTAATCTAACCAAGGTATTGCTTCGGATTAAGCGTAAATGTGTATGAAAAATGCATCTCACTCGGCTCTAGCAGAATCCGCTCTAGTAAAAAGAAACTTGTAGAAACCAACATTCATGTTTGTGAAATAGGGTGTGCATACAATGTATTAAATGCATATGTTGCTTTGGATGATGATGTTCGTTCGGATATTGACCTTTTACTTTACAGTATGCTTTCTTACTTCTCACTTCTTACCCAAGTGGACAAAACAGAACAATCAGCCAGGAGCAGTCCTACTCGCATGGTGCCTGTGTACTCGCATACATTAGTTAGGATCAATACGTGTTTGTGTATGTAAATAATGTTTCTCATTCTCAATTCTCCTTCTCTTTGCTTCGTTGGTGAAGATTTTATTAGCGAGTCATAAAATTCACTTGTCTACACTTGGAGGAGAATAGATGAGATAAGTGGACAAATGAAAGCAAGAAGGTAAAATGATGGGCTGGCGACAAATAGTTTTAATATAATAATTTCTGTCACGTTCCTCATCTGCGTGTGCGTATTAACCAGCATGGCAATATACGTTACTTGACTAATTAAAGAGGAAACAATCTTGGGGAACCTGTCATAAGGCAAACCCGGTATTTCGATGACCTGTCACTTCAATGTCAAATGGATAGTCTTCTACTATACGAATAATATTTCATGCTCTTCGTGGCATTCGTCGGTGAATCATAAAAATGATAAGCTTTACCATAAATATTTTATTGACGCATTCAGTTGCATGGATTATTTTAAAGGATTGAACCCTCTGGAAGGCGACTTACGTTGGGTCTATGCGAGTGTGAGTATTTAGGTGACACGAGTATTGATGACCAGGCGTATATCTGTTGATTGCATACTGGTACTTGTCTTCAGACGACTACCCAGTTTCCAGTTCCAGTCAAACTGGTTTCAAGGAAGTTCCAGTGTTCTTTGCAACGAAGTAATTCTATTCACAGCCAAATTAGATACATATTTCTATCCATATGCATGTTAGGCTATATTGATTAGATGCTTGGCGTTACTGCCTTAATCTTGGCATGCATATAGGTAGGTTTGTAATCTCTTTCCACAAAGCTCATAATAGAGAAAGGAGATAAATGTAATGTATTTCCAGGTACGCAGTGGCATCAAGTATGTCGATTGTTTCTGTCGAGGGCCAATGTCAAATGATGTTGCATGATATGCATTAGTATAAAAGCATTGTGATATTCCAGCTCAAACTCATCAAGGTTATCCAGATTTCATCCAACTCTCAATTGCATCCAGACTCTTGCGATAGAAACACGTGCTAAACAAATTTCAAGCATTTTTGGGTTTGATTCGGAAGTTTCCACACAAGTATTTCAAAGATGAGTAATAAACCAATTCTCTACAACTATTTCCGGAGTTCTGCCTCCTGGAGAGTTCGCATAGGTACTTCAAAATATTGTTACATTAGTTATTGTGCTGTATTTTACTCGCCACAATATCAAATCTAGACTGTAAATAGATTATTGTCCATAAAATTCCTGATTTTTAATGTTTTCAGCATTGGCATATAAGGGCATCGATTACGAGTACAAAATAGTTAATCTTCTGAAACAGGAACAAGTATGTATTTAATTTTAAACTTGATGTGAAAAACCATTATTTAAACTTGCAATTGTAACTGACTTAACCTCGAATCGATTTTTAGAATGGCGAAGAATACTTGAAAATATGCCCCCTTGGTCAGGTACCAACTTTTGTCCACAACGGGAATACGATTACTCAATCGGTATGAATGATGCATTATGTACAAATATTCTAGCATCTTAAAAAATACAACGTGTGCGAATACGAAGCATTATAGGACCAACACTGTTCATTAAACTGTGCCTTTCTATATTTTGCAGGTCGCAATTTTGGAATATTTGGAAGATATTTATCCAGACAAGTCTTTGCTGCCAAAGGATCCTCTAAAGAAAGCCAAGGTTTGTAGAGTAACCAAAACAAGCTGCATTTGCATACACACTAATTAGACAGGGAGTGGAAAGATGAAATATTTCAATGAAATGCATCGTTGTTAAAATTTGGAAATAAAAAAAAACAAATAGGTGAAGGAAATCTGTGAAATCATTGGAGCTGGAATTCAGCCTCTGCAAAACTCCTCCGTGATAATGCGGATTGATAGCGAAGACGCTTCAAAGAGAATTGCATGGGCTAAATATTGGATTGAAAAAGGATTTACGGGTAAGGAATCTCTATTTTAACGTGACTTTACCCTGTCTCATTCATCTAAGACTTAATGGTCAGCAGCCCTTTTAATTTGATGACACGTTTGTGCTTTAAAATAGCACTGGAAAAGGTTCTCGAACAATCTAGTGGACAGTACTGTCTCGGGGATGAGCTAACTTTAGCGGATTGCTTCCTCGCCCCGCAAGCAGCACAAGCAACAAGGTGAAAGTCACAGATTCACATTTTGATGAAGTGCTATTAAATTAATTTGTCGCATGAAACCATGTTTTAAGAACGATGTTTGCTCTGCACAGATTTGAAGTAGATGTTTCCCAATATCCAAACATTTCTCGGATTAATGCTACTTTGAAGAAACTTGAGGCATTTCAAAAGGCTGATGCTTTTACCCAAATTGATTGCCCAGAAGAATTGAGAGTCCAGCAAAAGTTGGACTAGACTGCTTCAGAATTCATTTAAAAATACTTGCTTAGCGAGTCAACTCAAACAGCTATAGCATAATGAGTTTATATATTATCTTTCATGTGCTATGAAAAGGGGGAGAAGGGAGAAGTAAAATAAATCTTGATGAATCCACTATTTTTACCATGTGTACTTTCTTGCTTCCAAAGCAAAACTTCCAAAAACAACAATACTGCACTGCTCCCTACATTTACCTAATTAGCTCATATTTGTATTCTGTTGTTCTTTTGTCTCTTTTGATAACGTATTGGACCTCAGCCCAGTCTTAGGCATTCGTTCGACTGAAAAGTACGATACTATTGATTATATCCGTACTCCGTACTCCGTACAGATTGTGATGTTGATGTTATTCTTATTGCCCAAATCAAATTACACATTCCACTTCAAAACTCTGTTTGCAACATACAGAAACAAGCCTTAGGTCGGCTCAAAATTAAACCGTGATTTTGCTATCCAAAAGTGCTTTCTCGTCGAGAAAGAGAGGAAGAAGAAAGCTATAGAACTACCACAACTATAGGGAAACCATGTCAATGCCGTTTTATTACCAAGTCATTGAACAAGGAAAAGAAAGTTGTAGATGTGGAAAATGGCAAGCTGCCGAATGTGCCACGTTGGCCACGTATGTCAGCTAAGCTAACCCTATCCCCTCTTCCGTTTTTGTATATTGTATGCATTACATAGAGCCTTACTACACCCGTCTGCCTGCAAATACCTAGTTGGCTATAGGCTGCTAAAGTAAATGGCAAAATAACGGCAGTATAGAAAACGCCAATATTCGGGATCTGGTTCGTAATATATCGGACTGAAACACTGGAATGCAAAAATTGGTAACAATACCACGGTTTGTCGTGTTTTGTACCTACGACGTAAATCAGTAGAAATCTCTTTGAAGGCAAGGGATAGTGTGTTTTCATTTCCAGAAATGGAAATAAGTACTACTAAAAGATTATTTTAGTAAAAGCATTTTCCTTTTGGTTAGCTAGCTGCCACAGCTTTCCTTCATTAGGTTTCGCGTTGTGAAAGCTACTATTGATTATTTCGGCAATTGTGTAAAGTGTTGGGTTCTGTTAAAGTTCAATTAACTTCCAGCGGCTACCGCCAAACGTCAATAAAGAATATAAGTAAGACTTTATTGATTACATGTATTTACTGTTCTGTAAGTTTCTTTTTGCTTCATTAAGTAATGCGGTCAACGACCAATCACTTCTCCGTATCAAATTCACAATTCAGCAGGCACCATAATACCACTGCAATTCTAATGACAGAGCGTTGGAAAAGTAAATCCGAAAGAAAGAATACATTGTTTGCTTGTTATCACCTATTCTCATAAATTCTTTTTCGCTTGAACACATCGTGCGAGCACCAATTCTTTGTACAAACCTACTTACAATTATTAGTCTTACAATTGCAATACATAATATTACAGGATCTTCTGATTGTGAGCTCTGGGCCTGCAGGTCGACCACTTACTATTTAGTATTTGCTTATTTCTCCATGATCGGATTTCTTCCGGTGTGAAATAAGGAGCTTATTATCGCGGATAGCGTTTATTATCATAAGCAACCACATAATTGACCGCTCTGGTGTGTTCCAATTAATTGTTTTCCAGGTAATTATTTAACTAAATTCAAAACTACGTTTAAAACATGCTTTTATCATCACGTTTGTTCCACAACTTATGCTTGTTGTTTGAATATCTTAATTTCCAAAAGATATGATATACCTACGAGAACCTTTAATTGGCATTCAAAGCCATTCAAAGTCAGTAGAGGTTACAATAAGTATGGTGCGTTGTATATCTTACATGAAGTCATCAATAATTATAACAAAATGACCGCCCACGAAATGTTCTAACGTTACAATCTGCAAATGCACCCAGACCCAGACACACCTCTTACACCGGCATTTTTTTAAACCATGAAGCGAACTAATAGTCTGTCTAGCATTGTGAAGCATCTTTGTAGTCGTCATCCTCGCATAAACAGCATAATACTAAGCAGCTCACTCGTCGCTCACACTGTGTGCTAGCAAAAAGTGAGCAATCGAACATACACTTTACATTTACTTGCTATACATATATATCTATATATGTGAAATCAAAAGTTGTGAATCTTCATTAGTAGCTTGATCACATTTTTCTCGTGTGCACATGCACATGGGCTGTCTGGTGACTTACAAATCTTACAATATGACTTGCTACACCGATGCCACCGTGGCGCTACATATATACGGAAAAATTGCCATTTGTTTTAGGACACGTACACAATGCACATTATCCTACCTAATCACAGCGTATTCCCCACAAGTTGATGATGATATACTTTTTTGTACAGTATATTCACGTCAGCCCATCATTAACGTCATGAACCGTCATCAGAAAAGAAATACCACTACATAAAAAAAGATGTGTAACAAAATGTGTGCTGTTCTTCCATAACCTTGTACTTACCAATATTACCATCCTTTATGTAGGCAGTTCAAAGCAGTTTTTACACAATCCAGTTTTAAAGGTCGTCGAAAAGGAAATGAACAAAACACCTAATCATAGTCATTTCTGTTCCTTGTAGCATACGAGTATACAGTATACACCATTTGCAGTAGTGCTTCGTGGAGGAAATACTTCCTCAACTCAACACAAATCCTATTGCACAAAAATAGGTAATCTACTCTGTTCAGTTATTTCTTCAGCAGTGACTGTGTTTTGGAATACAATTGAGTAGAAAACTAGCTTTATCTCATTTTTACCTCTACACATTGCTCATTTTCTCCTCTCTCCGCTCCGCAATAAAGTAAAGATTCATTCCATAGTATGTACAACAACACATTTTTCGTAACATGACAATCCATATATACCTGCCTGCTAACTGTAATTGCAGTTTCGACGTGATGAGCGTGGTGTCGTGTTGTGATATAGTGTGTTTTCCCATTTTCTAACACAACGCCTTACTTTTATATTTTTGTTAGCGATCGGTGATGAGAACTGTGAAGTGAACAATAATAATCCGTCAAGTTAAACGTGCCTTCTCACACACACACATTCCCATTTCACACAAGATAAATATAGCGTGAGTGACTATATGACATGAATATTCTACCTACCACCTAATACGACATGCTTTTTATGAATATGGATAACAGGATAACGTAGGATATAGACAGATTTATATGCATACCTAAACCGAATACTGCACTGTAGCTGCTGAATACGATTATATGAAGAAATGTAGTTTTGTAAAATAAAAAAAAATCTCTCCATTCATTGCAACTTGCTACAACATCTACTACTACTCCACATGCATAGCATTAATACACTTTTTGACAAGTCAGCAGAAGCAATCCTTCATTCATGGTGTATGCTTGTTGATTTGCACACGCACAGCTGCAACAGGAGCGAGAGCAGGAGTGGCATATTGTTCGTGGCATTTTAAAATACTCGTTAAAACTTAAGTTTTAAAAAAACAATCTACGAAAGGTAGTGAAATTTGCTTAAATTTGATTAAAATTTAAATATTTTGTGAGCACAACTTTGGATAACTATAAAATTTTGAAATTTTCTATTTATTTATTTTTACAGGCTATTTTAAACCAAAGTGAACCGTAAGAACATAAACATAATGTCTCAGGTTGCAACAGATGTTCCATTGGTGGAGGTGGGTGAAGTGGGAAGTTGTAGTAGCACTGGGAGCAATGGCACCAGCAGCAGCACTGCTGCTACCTCAACAGTGCAGTCGAGAAAGCGACCCTTGAGAAGCTTGTCAAGGGGTCACGCTGCTTCGAGTCGTGGCAATAGCAGTGTTGGTAACGGAAGTAGTAGTCCTAATGGCTCCTATAATCATGTCAATGGAAACGGGACCAAAGCTAGATCCCACTCGGATGTGTCTAGTAGTCAATATTATGACCAGGAGGATTCATCAGATTCAAATACGGAGTTTGAGATTCCGGGGATTATGCTCACATCCCCGTCATCCTCTGCAATGGAACTGCAGAATAAGCATTTGTCCGAACCGGTGAAGTTCCAGACGATTGATGCCGTCCCTGTTGAGGCGAGGCCGTTAATGCCGGTATGGAACATTTTTTCCCCCTTTTTCGTTAATTTACGTAGAGAAAAGTTTAAATTTAAGTGTTCGAATGATAATTTTAATTTTACAACTCGAGGTTGGCTGTTCTGCATTGTTATTCGGTGGTAAATTTAGCTCATTGTCAGTCAGCATTCATCATATAGTTGACAGATGCACTGTACAATTCTGATAACGATCTCAAGTAGTATCGTACGATAGCAATGTCATCAAGTCGAGTCATCATCGCATAGTTTGTCAGTCAGACTAGGCAGGAAAGTTAGAGAAGATACGAAGCTAAAAAAATGTATGTCAATGTCAAGTCATTTAACGTGTGTCCCCTCCCGTAGTAGTTGGCATTAGATAAAAATCCTCAAGATGTGAGATGTGTATCAATTGGTTGGATGGATATAAATCAGAACCAGAGAACAACCTATTAGTAAGACCATATTTACGGGGGGTTATGATTATGAGCATGAGCATGAACATGTAACAAATACTAATTTATACTCCAGGGAAAGTTTTTTGTGTGTATAATACCCTACATCCTGATGTTCCGATCCCCTGCCTGCATCGAAATTTCCATTCAGTGAATAGGTCTACCACCCAATATCAGTCAGGACGGCGTGGCTTTCTTTTTACTTTCCTGACATGAGGTTATGTTGAGATTGGCAAATTGTTAATTTGAAAGTAAAAAAATTATAAGAAAATGATTCATGATTGTAAAGTGGCGTGGCACGCGGTACGATGAATCACATTGAATTGAATATTGAGTCACAACCAGAGCTAAAATTCATGAAAGCTCTTGTATAATGGCAGTGTCCATTAATATTTGCTATAGCTATCTCAATCCGTGCCATAGCTTGATTGTCGCTTGTCTTACGACTTCATGAGGCGATGTACCTGCTAGTTATGTACTAGTTACGCTTATGTTGAACTGTTGTATGTTGTCAATGCATATATTCATCGTATTATAAGTGCAAAATTATTACTAGAACAAATACGAGGTATCTCTGTTATAGGTATTTGATGAGCTCAGCAAGGAGCTTCATTCAACGTAGGACTTGTCAAAAATGAAAATATAATTGCTAGTATTACGTATACATGTGGCTAAAGATGCGTCTGAATTGATGATTGCTGCCAAGATGTATGCAATGTCAGGAGAAATTCATCATAACATAATAACATAACAAGTAGTATTTAATGTAGTAGGGCAATCACACATTGTGTGTGTAAATAGGTAGTCAAATGAAAACACGTGCGTTTGACAACATACGATCAGCGAAACAACGGGGAATAAAAGCAGCCACATTAGGGTAGGTTTAAATAAAGCCAAATTGCGATTGCGACTTCTACTAAAGCATAGGTAATCATCTCTTGCGTTTTTATTGAAACGTATATCCAAGGAACCCCAAATCAATACGTGCATATTTTCCATATTTCGTTCGTACGTTTCAATAAATTAAATATGACTTTCAACAAGAATTAATCAATGGGGAAACAACGCCACACCAAGCCAAACTATCCCTAAGAGTATTTGGATTGTACTTTCATGAATTGTCCGTTTATCGTCCATATCCATAGTCCCTCTAATTAGCTATTTTATTGGAGAAATCAAGAATGGTGATCTCTACTTTTCTTCCTCGATGCATTCAAATATGCAAGGTACAATAGTATGTAATGTATTTTATATTTATAGACAATTTAATATACATTAATCTTGGGAAAAGGTTTACATTTCATATCGTAACAATGTCATAGATGAGAAGACTCCGAAATTGAGAATATCACAATCACTCTCTTACGATCTTCATACAGTAATTACCTTCTTGAAACTAACAAGTACTTAATCACAATTCTGCGTTGTCAAAAACATGCCACGTTAATAGTTGTAGAGCCAATAGAAACGAATGATACAATTGGGAGATTTATGCGGACAATGCAAGCTTACGCTCAAACAGACCAAGCACGTATTTATTACGAAAAAAATGATATTTTGTACACATGGGTATCGGCCGGTATAAGTTTCACTGTTGCACATGGGTGCACTTGCACATGTGCCTGTACCTGTGAAGTACTTTTGCGATAACCGTTTCTCCGTGCATTTATTTGCATTGCATATAGCTAGGGTTAGATGTTATACAGTTCAACGGAAACGGAAGTGAAAAATGAATTTGTTTGTGAGCATGTTATTTGCTTATAAAACGAGATCTCAATGATCTCATATTTGATCATGAGCAAAATTCCTCTATACTCTCTTCCAAAGTTAACTTAAATAGTCGCCGTGAATAGGTGAACGCGAAGGATGTTTTATTTTGTGCTTGGGGTGGGTATATTATTGGTACGACCATTCATGATCCTTGCTCATTAACGGTTTTATGCAATACATTGCACGCATCTTTAGTCTGCAAAGCAGGTGGTTAGCTCATTCATTAAATGTTTGAAGTTTAACTGTGCAAATCAATTTGCAAATGAAAGAACGTGTGTGTGAAATGGCATATGAACGATTCATAATATTATTTGTGTACATAAATACCCAGCATTTAATTTTAGTGCATGCAGTGAATGCTTAACGAATGCTGCAGTAAGTGTATCATGCGAGGTGATGTGTTTCGTTTAATTTATGCTTCTGTGTGTGAGGATGGGAATGGGGACTGGGGACTGAGGACCAATATTAGCTAGGCTGTATGTAATGGTATATGCCTGAATTTGATTTTTACCTATTTAGGTGCTTTAAGAAAGTTTATGATACTGCGACTGCGCGACATTACGTTGTGCTGCATATCCGCACTACATAAATAAGAGGCTATAAGAAGCATACACTGGTATAATTCCTACATTGTTAGTTTAAAGGCGACATGGATTACGTGTAAATGTGAAACAATTTTTACTTTAGAAGTTTAGTTGTATGACAGCTTCGTTCTCCTCTCAGAGAAAAATATGTTACTCACTTTCGTAAGAGATTCGAATAGGTAATCATAAGTCTGAGCTCATCGTCAGTGGAGTGTTTTAATAGGCCAAAAGTTGAAAGTATCAGTTAAGATTGAGAATGGAAAAGCCAGTCGTGTCATTCACGAGATAAGATAAAACTCACAAGGCGTGGTGACAGCTAGATCTAGTCGCTTTATCCAGCTTCACATCGGTGTGAACCTAACTACTAACTATAAAGGCGTTTGTGTGCATTATAGCTCTATGATATGAACGGAGCTCAAACTAAAATCAATGCTGGATGCCTACTGGGCAAGGGCAAATTAATTGGTATTGGAAGTGACGGTATGGATTACGGATAATATGTGAATGTCACTCACAACATTATTGTAAGATTTACTGCAACTGACAGTTTGCAGTGATTGAAGTTAAAGGCTAGACAGTTTTCGCTACTTTGTGTTGTTTTGTGTGGTGGATATGTGATAAATGGTCAACGCAAACTACATGGAAGACACCGTAACGATATTCTGAGTACTAGAATACAAGTTATCCAGTTTTACCTTCTGCTGGTCCGGATACTAGATTTGACGTCTTTCCACAATCGTCCATCAGTTCATACAATGGGGGTATTTCGTGTTTCAGAAAGACTAGGGGTGAGATTTACATTTTAATGGATAGGTTTATTAAGTAATGCTGAAATCTGCGTACAGTTGTAAAAATTTGGACTTGCGACTTAAGAATGCAAAACTACAAACTCAAAATGAGTGATGAAATATCAATGAGTTCGCACTGGCACATCCATATTTTGTTTGACAAAAGCTTGGAATTTGCCTCCAATACAAATGTCTTCATAATTAACAATAATCACGAAATATTAGGTTGAGTGTTAAGCATAATGTTTTTTTGGTAATTGCAGACCCTGTATCAACCAGCCCCATTCAGTGACGAAGAATTTGCAATCAAAGAAAGGGACAGACATGACTACTCGATTAAAATCACAATTGATATGGCCCAGGCCGGACAAGGTATACATAATAATTATCTTAATATTACACACGCTTGTACTATGTTTATTTAAAATCATTTGAAAACTGGATGTGAAGCTCACTGACCAACACAAGCATTTCTAATATTAATACAATTTATCCCATGTAATATCATGTAGCTCCCAGACCAGTAAGAGTGTACGCGGACGGAATTTATGATCTGTTTCATCAAGGCCACGCAAGACAATTGATGCAAGCCAAAAACCTTTTCCCCAATGTATACTTGATTGTTGGAGGTAAGAATCTTGTTCTAAGATAATTTGCCTCACGAATGATGATTTTGTGGTCAAATGTTAAACTGGCAGATTGCATCTAAATATCGTTTTAACAACTAAAGAACTAAATCCACAAGGACGAAATAATTAGAACACAAAAGTAGTGTTGTGTGCCAATTTATATCTCAATCAACGTGGTAGCATATTTGTGAATTACACATGTACCTTTGCAAATGATAAAATACTCCCTTTATAGCGCCAATGAACAATTGCTTTCCAACGTGAGCTGCTGCTATAAATTAACATAGTTTTCTTGCTAAACCTTACCTCTTCATGTAATTCAGTGATGCTCTTTCACTTGTACTTTCTTGGTTTATCCAAGGTTCCTAGTTCCTATACCCTGAAGACACAGCATCAACCAGGACTAGGTATATGTCTTCAGGCGGACAAGGATTACTGTCATGCTATTTTACTGTCGTACTCCCTAGCTATGTAGCTATTTAGGTTGTCGTTGATTCTTCATTTATGTAGTTTTTATATAATGGTGTTTCTGCACAAGGTTTGAGATAATTTTTTAAAGATTAATGTATTCTCAAACTACGGTTAAATATCAATTAGTCGAATGACGTCGCATGAATTTACAGCATAATGTAATGTATATATTCGTAGAGGGTGACTGCGGCCATGGACAGGCAAATAAATGACTTAACGTTAATCTATCATGCAATTAATGCGTGAATTCGGCTACATTTTATTTTCTATGCTAACTCTATTAGCAAACGTGCTACGTGTACACACTCATGAATATGTTGTCAAACTTAATATAAATGATTCATTCTTGATTGATATGCAATGCAAAAATACATTCGTGTCATTTTTAGTTTGCAGTGACGCGCTAACTCATTCTCGTAAAGGATGTACGGTAATGAATGAAACAGAAAGGTATGAGGGTGTACGCCACTGCCGTTACGTTGATGAAGTTGTCCGTGATGCTCCTTGGCAGCTTGACGATGATTTCATAGCAAAACATAAGGTACATACATAGAAAACCAGGAAAAGGGGGACCGGAACCCAATTGAAAACCTTATCTTCGTTTTACTTTCCAATAAAATTAATTTGTTTTTTTTTTCTGTATACTACAGATTGATTTTGTAGCGCATGATGAGGAGCCGTATACTACAGGGTCAGGTGAAGACGTTTATGCTTTTCTTAAAGAAAAGGGCATGTTTGTTGCCACACAGAGAACAGAAGGCGTTTCCACATCTGATATTGTAGCGAGAATTGTTAAAGATTACGATGTGTACGTGAGAAGAAATCTGGAGCGCGGGTATTCAGCGAAAGAATTAAACGTGGGGTTTATTAATGTAAGTAATAATGAGTATTTAATGAATGAAGCAATTATTCTATTCAACTAACGATTTTGCTGCGTTTAGTTAAATGAATAATTCATATTTAAAAACATATTTCAGGAGAAAAAATTTAAACTGCAAACCAAAATGGAATCCTTGAAAACTCGAGGAAAACGTGTGCTTGAAAATTTTGAAGAAAAGAGAGTCGACATTATTCACAAGTGGGAAGATAAATCTCGGGAATTCATTCATTCATTCTTATTGCTGTTTGGTAAGGAAGGAAGGTTATCATCCATGTGGAGCGAAAGTCGTGGACGCCTTCTAAGAGCTCTGTCTCCGCCCGGTACACCTCGAAGAGATGATAACGGAAGTTGTAGCAGTAGTTCTGGAAATGGTGATGAAATGTATGTAAACTTTGATGATGATAATGACATTGACCAGCCCCCACTTAAAGCAAGAAAACTCGCTGATGGAAGTTCACCAAGTTCTTCAAATGGGCGTCACACATCACCCGACACATCTTACCATAGTGCCAAAGATCGAGTTTCAGCAGGAAATGAGGATTATTCCGATGATGAAGTATAAATTATGTATTTTTTTTAAAAAGCTATAATTTGAACTCTGGCCGAGTTTACTGATGTACTACATTCTTTGCAAAATCGTAGTGGATCACTGTCAAAATAGTAACTTTTTCAGTGTGCCAGTTTGCGGTGGTTTTAATTAAGAAATTGAACATGTGACTTGTGAAAAATATAATATGAACTTGTTGAATAATTCGTGTTGTATAATACAAATTTTATTTTACGCACCTTCTATAAAACGTATAGAACACGTGGAAAATATATTAAATGAGGTTCGTTATTATAATATAAGATGCTTGTGTGGTTGTTGCGTACGGTTTAAATTAGATATATTGAAGGATGAAACTTATTGCCTGCCAAACTGCTTTAATGCTATCAATTTATGACTACATTGTTGAAATAAGGAGCATTGTATAAACTTGAAGGGCAAAAAAGTTGCTGTTTGCAGCCTGTGTAGCGTAACTCGAGATTTATAGGTTTTATGAATGATATTTATAGAGAGCAGCGTATTGTATACCAAAGGAGTAATTCTCAAGCGTGATTGAACAATTTGTAGCTAATGCGAATAATAGATGTAACGTAATGTACTTCAAATGTTATATGAGCACATAAATTTTAAAAGATACGAGGTTCTGATGAAGTCAACTGTGACGTTGGAAGTTGTAATGTTGCGTGAAAAATAAATATTAGCATTAGTAAAATTTGCTTGTTGAAATTTTTGACTTGCCTAATTCCTACCGTGTTCATGAATTCTAGACTAAAACCGGTATACCTAGTTTGTATGTATTTGACATTTGACAAGTGACACAAAGCCGCATAGGTACGTTTGTAAAATATGTCTCAAAATGACTAAATATATACCAAACCCAAACATCCTGGAACAAATCCAAATAATTTTCCATTACTTTTCACATTTCACGTTCATCAACAAATGCACATTATATTTAGAATACGCATACATAAAACTATGTTATATGCAGAACCGTATTTCTCTTCAGTTACTGACGATGCATATCATATCATGGATGGTGCTGATCAGATGAATGCATTTTTGTTGTGTGGCGTGTTTTGTGGACGCCGGCCGGTACCACCGCATGGTTGGAGGAGACGGGGAAGAAGGGAGAAATTTATGAAAGTAAAACTAGCTAAGTGCTTAATTGTATCAGATTTTCCTCGTTACAGGCCCATGTACCCCCGCCACGACCAAATTGCGCCCAAGGGTCAGATTTCTCCCAGATTTATTCCGACCGGACAATTTTGCGCCGTACCACATTTCGCCCCAAGACTTGACTTTCGCCCACATTTAACCGAATTTAGGATATTTTCAAATTTTCAACCAATTTCTACTGTTTTGTGTATCGAAACTTTGGAGCGAAATGTAATCCGGGCAGGGCACAAAGTTGTTCAGTCGGAATCTGCGCAATTTGGTCGGGCGCTATAGGCCTAGCTAGACACTAGACAGACCCACGAAGAAAATCGTTCCATACTAAAGTTTAAGGGAGGGTTTGATCCCTTAGTACTCCAATGCCCATTAGTGAGGCTCAGGAATGAATTTGGTCGGTAACATCCACATCATTCATTGCCAAGGATTGTCATTGATTTGATAACTATTGATCTACTTTAATGGGAAGACCATGATCAACCCAACCCTAACCTAGTATGTAATATCAATCCTCCTATAGTGTAACGTAAACAAAAGCCTCAAAATATAACGAGAATTTCTCCAATGTATCTCACTCATCCCGTAGTATTACCAATTTTAGGGAACATGATTATGACATGAGTGATGTAACATGATGAATACTTGAAACACTGGGGACGAATACAAATGCCATTAATTGCATGCCAGCGTACCATACCAGCCTTCCCCACGCTCGTCTTTGTTTCAGAGGTAATGTCAAATTCACATGTGAGGTGCACAGAAAGTGTGAGTGCATGAAATGTGGAGAAAAAGTAAATACATAACATACACACACACACACAGCAATCCACATGTGTAGAAATCGAACTTTCTATAAGTACAAACTCGAAAGGGTAAATTTGTGCAATTATATTTCTAATTAGAACTATCGGTTAAAAAGTGTGTTAAAAGTTCTTTGCAGCCCAAAGTGAAAATATTATATAACAAAGTAGACAACGAGTGTACCAACCAACAGGTGTTGTTCGTTCATTCGTTCAGTTTCATCAACGATTAGATATTTATTGCTGTACGCTCAACGTTTCACGCACGGGATCTGATAAATTTGCGTTACTACTGATAAGCTAACTGGAAATAGGGGAGTCGACAAAAAATGGGGAAAATGGAGCACCTTGTTGTGGATGCTAACGCGTTCCTGAAAGGACTCCCTTTGGAGGTGATTGACTTTTTCTAAAAAAATCAGAATATAATTTATTTTTGTGTTCAATAAACCTTTTGCAGTCTATTCAATTATATAACGTTAAGTATCCTAAATAATGTATAAAGATAATGGAATTTTAATGTCTCTGACCTGTCGAATCCTCTGCTCTTTGGTAATGTTTAGAATATGGGGGAGAACATATATACAGTACCGGAAGTGGTTACGGAAATCCGAGACGCCGCGACAAGACAAAGATTACAAGTACTGCCGTATGAACTCAGACTAAAAGAACCTTTGCCTGAAGATATTCAGTTCAGTACGTAAAGAAAAACAGCTAATGCTAACCCATTTAATTTTGTATGGTTCCCTCTAAATAAACCTTGCGAGGTTGTGACTGGGATGTTGTATGGGTCGGGGTCTAACGTTGAACGGCTGCCGGCAATCACACGATGTCACGATATACTACAAATCGTCATTTTCTTTTATTGTAGTTACAAAGTTTTCAAAGGCAACTGGGGATTACCCTTCTTTATCAGCGGTTGATATACGGCTTATGGCACTCGCTTACCAATTAACGAAGGAGAATCTTGATTTGGAAGTCGCTGCACGTCTGTTAAAGACAGATCCCGAACTGGTGACAACTGCTGAAACTGTTATGGGTCGTGGAGATAATTATATAAAGAAACCGGACACGGAGGCAGACGCAGGGGCAAAAAGTACGAAAGAAATTGTGGAAACAAGTTGTGACACTGATTGTGAGAAAGAAGATGAATCCAATAGACACCCACAGCAAGAGATCAGCGAGTCGATTGAGGACCTGCCTGATTCAGATTCAGAACACGGGGACGAGGATGAAGGCAACTCCGAGAAAGAAGAAGAAGAGGACGATGAAGGATGGATTACACCGAGTAATTACAAAAATAAACTTAAAGAAATGGAAGGTGCTGATGAAACTAATGCAAGTGCGGAGCAGATTCCCGTTGCCTGCCTTACAACAGATTTCGCTATGCAGGTGAGTAACCCAAAGTTATGACTAGGTATTAACAAACTACGTGCATCCTATCAATCCTGTGTTGTGTGGTAAAAATGCTAATCAATTTGATTTCCGATCTTTTCAGAACGTCTTACTGCATATTGGTCTCAAAGTACTGTCAACTAGTGGAATGTTAATTAAAAATATTCGTACGTACATCCTTCGCTGCTACGCGTGTTTCCGAACAACTAGCATTATGACCAAAGTCTTCTGCCCATCATGTGGAAATAAAACATTGAAAAAGGTATCTGTATCATATAAGCCAGACGGTACTCTTGTAATTCATCTTTCACGTCGCGTGAATCTCACGGGCCGCGGTAAGAAGTATCCCCTTCCACCACCGCAGGGGGGAAAGCATGCCAACAACCCCGTCCTAACTGAGGACCAACGCATTCCTCAACAAAGACCGTCAAAAATGGCCCTCCAAAAGAACAACCCATTAGGAATTGATTATATTGCTAGTAAGGAATCGTCAAAACAATACTACAGCTTGTCCATCATCCTCATATCTAGTCTGCATGCTGTTAATATTATCTTTAATCATTCATTTTTTCTTTATAGATTCATCTCCGTTCACGGTAAACGACGTCTACTCGCGTGCCGCTGTTCTCGGAATAAATACCAAGTACGCGGGCACAAACTACTGGGACAAGAAGAATCCTAATGAAGCCCGTAGACGTACAGGAAAAAAGAAAAATAATTAGCTGCACATCTAGGATCTAGAATCTATCGTTTTTGTATAATATAATTATCTTGGAAAGATTTAAATATATGTAATAAAATACATATTATTATTCGCCAGTTTCGCGTTTCCTAATTAAATGATTTTCGTAGTTATCTTATTTATTTAAAAAATAACACGAGCATAGTCTTTAGCGTCTCATCCCATCCATCCATAGTTATAATTTATATCAATTACCAAGTTTCTGTTTTGTAAAAGACAAGAACCATTTTAAAATGCCTATATTTTGCGTGATGCAGAAACAGATCCATCTATATTCTGCTCCTCTTCTATAATATACTAAAACTAATTACCTATAGTATATGTGCATCAGTGTATCATCATTTTAATTAATATCATTTACTCGGCTGGTCGGGTCGCTCGCATCTCGCATTTTAACCAGCATCTATCTGCATCTGGCAATAAAAGTCCATCAAACGCATAATAAATCAACTTAAGGACAAGCTGAAAGCTGACAAGAGATTGCAATGCAATATTTTTTCCAGCAAAAAAGCAACAACACCCTCCTATACCACCTAAATGAGCAATCAAGATCAGGGTTTAAACGAATCCAATATTCCAATACCATTTAAAGAATACATATATAGGGTCAAGTCAGGACCAGGACATACATAATATACACTGGATATGGATGGATGGATTATGATTTTATGAATATTATCCAGCAAATCCAGCCAATATAATATGAATTTAGTTTATTTTCCAGATCCATCCAGCGAATCCAGCCAGATGAGATGAGACGACGACACACAACAAGTAAAAAAAAATATAAAATCTCCAGACGAGATGGAATGGAAACAATCCGTCCAGCGGGCAATCCAAAAACCCCATAGCCGCTGTACAGGGAAAACATAGTCAGAGCTCAACTCGCCCCATCTCCTAATGCAAACAATACACGGCGTCAAGTGCAAAAATGCATTAAAAAGTGAAGTATAAAATCTGGCTTCCGGCCTAGCAAAAAAAAAACAACACCAAAAATATATATAAAAATCATCCCCTATTACTATTTCTGGATAAATATCATATCATCAGTTATCCAACATCATCATCATCATTATCATCCAGAAATTCCAGCAGCAGATGAGCCTGGACAAACCTGGACAAAAGTTTATATGGCTAAAGAGTTGATGAACAAGCTCTTCTCCATCAAACCAAAACAACCTGTGAAAATGGAGAGCAGCAGAGGAGTTTGAAGGAAAACAAACTATTTTATGGGAGGGTCAAAAGGCGACCTTGAAGATAGTTATTTTCGCAGGCAGCGTAGTAGTATTCACATTCACAGTTACAGTTTCTTTACGTGTTGTAAGCAAACTGGTGGACCACCATGACCGACTAGTTCACTAAATGGTTTACTAATTGAGAAGAAACTGGAGAGGTGATGCTGTCTGTGTGCTGTGCTGTGTCCAGAAAAACTTGTGTAAAAAAGTACTTTTTGGAAACCATCTTTTAATTTAGGGAAAATGTGCAATGTTATATATGAATTTTTTAACCTGTGTGAAATGAAGAGATGATTTCCACGAATCTAGTGTATGCAACAGTTTTGTACACAATTATTTTTAAAAATGGATAGTTTACGAGGAAAACCTTCGTGTTTATGTAACATGCCTATAAATCAGAAAGGATGTGGCATTGATTGGAAATTGGAACGGAACTTAATTTCACGAGGAATTATGCCCACGTGTAAATAACCAGCATTTTTTTGCATTTTTAAAGGAGATTTTGGGTGGATGATGAAGGTTTTAGTTTTGTAATATTAATATAATCTAGGAATGAAGGATGTGCTTCTAATAACGTTGAAGTTTGTGCAATATTATATCAAGTTTAGGTGTAAGCTCAAGGACCAATTAGGTGATGTTGTTACTGTATTATTATTATTATTATTATTATGTTTGGTTTTATTACCAAAGTTGAAACAAGAAGTGGAAGAAGATTTACTAGTTCTTTTGGCTAATTTACTACAGACTTTTACATTGAGTTCAGTTGTCATAAGTTGATGTAGTAAGTTACAGCAGGTTTGTTGTAATAAAAGGACAATTATTTTCCCCGGTAGTACATTGTTCTGTATCCGTCATCCGTCATTATTCGTGATAGATAACTCGTGGAAAATATCCCCAGTGTTGTGAAGATAGAAAAGAGTGCCTTTTTACATATATGCAAGATGTAGACTTTGTGATCCGGTGAATTTGCAATTTGTAATTATAAAAGACACTGGAAAATCTAGAATATTTAGGAGTGGCTGGACCAGTTGGATGATATAGATTTTCAGAAAAAATATAATACCTCAGATCTATATGCTACGTGGTCAACTGCAACGCAACGGTTCGAGTTAGCGATTTGCAGTATTCATGCTGGATTCTGGAATTACTAGAACTGGACTAGTTTGAAGGCTTCTCGATGTAATTAATGATGAGTACTGCCGTGATGCTGAACAATAATGTAGGAATACCAAATACTGTAAACGTCGGACCAGGGGCAATGGTTCAACATGCTAACCCCTCACATGCTCCTCCTGTACCATCAGGAGCAATAACTGTGGGCAATTCCCCGTTCACGGGTCCTGTAATACCTGGTACTGGAACAGGGGTCGGAGTTGGAATAAGACAACAACATGTTAGTAATCCTCCACCTGCCCCCACACCAGCGCCATCGTTGCCTGCTACTTCCACGCCAATGGAAGTGGACAATAATAATGAAGAAGTGGACACAACGCCCTTAACTGCTGCGGAGCTTCAAATTCTTTCTGAGCTTGATAGGTATTTGTTTCTGTAAAATATTTCTTCAACTTTGCCATTCACTAAAGAAAACTTAATTAAACTTACTTTAATTAATGGTTTGGTTTTTTTTTTCAGCCGGAATTTTGGATTTTTAAAGCTAAGTCTTCCGGAAAACGCAAAGAAGAAGGCCCTGGTGGTCAAGGTATGCTTTTAGATCCTAATTTTAGATCCGTTACCTAATTCTTTGAAATTAATTAATTATGAAATTAACTTTTGGGATGATTATTGCAGGCGGTTAATCAAATAGAAAGACTCTTGCAAGAAGCGCAAGAGCAGAAGGATTCGATAATGGAAGGTGCTACAAGTGACGAAAGGCTAATATATATAGAAAATAAAACTTATTCTAAACTAGGACATTTTCACCTGCTGCTAGAGGACTATGAAAAAGGTAATGAATTTATGAGACTACATCATTCATTCTTGTATAAGCCAATTGATTTGTGTGCTAGATGTTTTTTAATGTATGAAATCATTGCTTATTTTAGCACTCTCTGCATATCAGAAGTATTACTCGTTAACTCTCGATTACTGGACGGATCCTCCATTCGTCTATGGACTTGGCCTTGTATACTATCATTTCAACAGTTATGTGTGGTAAGAGAATTATTTGATCATTTTCCCACATTTTAGTTATAGGAGTGTGTAATTGACGACCAAAAAACTTCATGTTCAATTCCCAACCATAGAACTTGCCGACCTTAAAGAATTAGTAGAATTAGTACTAGTTGCGAATTAAAAACACGTATACCTTTACGCGTTATGATTAGCTATTGAGCACCATGTAGCGGTGTAAAATATTGTTTGTATAATCGAATCACACCTGAAATCAGCATTAGTAACTGTAATAGTATTGTGGAAGATTTGAACTCTGGAACTGTAGGTTGTACGTTGAGTGTAAGAGGTATGCATTATAAATATCGTTCAACCTTTCTAGTAATGTTATGCATCGGGATGATTAAGAAATATTATATATAGGTATACTTATTCATACAATTTAGTCTGTGAAAATTAAAACCAAAACTAGGGAAGCAAACCCGTTTCATAAAACTCTTGAGAATTTTCGAGCTTTCCATTAGTTACATTACATTACATTACAGTGTTGTGTCCGCCATTCTCGCCTCATAAAGCCAGATTTCGGAAATTGATTGAATTTGGGCATGGAATTTGTTGTGGTGATTATATAAGTAAAGAAAACTACAACTACACTCCCTCGTTCATTGGATAGTAGTGTTATGTGTTCTATAAACTTGTTGATGTTGATATGCATGTGCAGTGTGCAGTGCACACAGGCAGCAGCAAGTAATATTTAAGTTGGGGTGATGTGGTGGGGGTGGATATGTGGCATGTGTTCTGCAAGTTTTGCGTTGAGCTGCTTCTGCAGCTTGATACCAAGTCAATTGGGACTTTAGTGTTGCTGGGCCAGTTGGGTCCATTGCAAGGATCAGAACGGATGTATTCGGCACTCCTGCTTGTTCCTTAATATGCTATTGCTAAATCCATCTTCTTAAATAATGTTTCAACATTATGGAGTGGTAGCGTTGATGTAGACTCCTTACCCCCGTGTTAATCAATTCCCAAGACCCGTTAGTTTAGTGCTATTTTTTTCAGTAAGGATAGTTTTTACTAAGGAAATTCATTAGTAGAAACAGGATTTACCTGAATATAGAAGTATCAAATCAACAGTAGTTGTAAAGGCAAAATTGGCAAGCATACATACTTTGGAAATGGCGTCGCTAATAATAATCATGTATTGTGTGTTTATGTTGAATGGATAATAGTTGTACAGTTTCTCAGCAGACTTTTCGTGTCGAGTCGTTTATTTTTTTGCGGTAAAGCATACCAATTGTTCTTGTATTCTTATTGTCGTAAGCTTACGATTAGTCTTGGTACTAATCGTGTTAACTGGACTAAACTGGACATAGGCATTCCGAAATTTTCATATTCGGTTTCATCGGTCGTATTCAATTTCGATGAAATTGTATGAAACTCCGTATAATATAACTTATGGCTGCACTGGGCAGATTACATTATGTTGAATGAAACCGTTCGATTAATTTTTTTTCAGCGTAATGTTTGCGTAATAATAGTCATATTGCATCCAGTGTGAACTCATTGTCAGCCACAACCAACGATATGCATATCTTTTCTTCCCTGTATTGTATTGTTTCTTTGTTTCCGATCCGATATAGTTAACTGATATTTTATGGACGTAGATAGGGTTGGACTATCTTTCGATTTGGGCTGCAGAAGAACGTGGGCTTGGAGTTGGTTGCATAAGTACATGCATGGCATTAAGTGATCCTCAGGAAGCTCCCATGTTCCCACTTCCCTCTAATCTGTGTTGATATTTTGAGTAGTCGCGTCGTGTGTATGGCATATAATGTACCGAGGGTGGAATGGGAATATTGTATAAAATATATATGCTTTCGCTTTATTTTGCCTAAGAGAAAAGCTAGGTTACTTTAAAAATGGCATGACACATGTCACTATTCTATCTAACATTGTAACATTTTCATTCAATAATATACTCAAGAGCATGAACATCCAATCCAAGTTGTATTAGCCATTCTCGCCCAAAAGTAGTATTACTCAACTTGCCTTAGTGGACTCCCCCTACATTTTGGTTTTGTACTGAACATATCTTTATAATTCTTAATATCATTTCTCTCTGCACTCCTATATTTGTATTACCTATAGATTGTGCGTGAGTCCTGCGTATGTTATGTAATACTTGTGCGTTGTACTATGTGGGCATGGGGCATAATATATGTCGGAAAAGCAAGCGAAAGTAATAACTCCATGTTCTGGCAATGGCAACTTAACTTGTTAGGGGTTCATGATATCACACACAACTTCTTAATCTACATAAAATGGGATTCGCATAATATTCATATTGGGATATGAATCTTGAAATCACCTGGTTTTTTAACGTATAAAAAGCACGTAATGCTCCTGTACATGAAATTGGGATGTCAGAAGTTGAATTTAATAAGAATTCTGCATGTTTTAAAGTTAGTAACGTAATATCATGTGCTTTGACTCTGATGGATGTCGAAGGAATTAAGTAGATTTTTTTTAGATTACTTGCGAATTCGTTTAAGTGATCAAGAGTTTTACTATATTCCAATTACTGATATATAGGCGACCTTGTAGGATCATGAAACTAATTACTTTACAATCCCATGAAGTGGAAATTTTCTCTTCCTATATTATTGGGTTACTCTAAAAACAAAGATAGAGCAGAGAATTTTATAGACTTCTTGTAAAATGATATTTTTCCATCAATCGAATTTCATTTTTATGAAACTCAAATGGAATTAAGAATAAAACAACCATATCTCCTGTCCATGGTTCTAATGTTGTACAATAAAACGATTAAACAAGCTGGCTGGCTACTTTTTATTATGGACACATTTCCAATGTAAAGCTTTTGACAGTGGCAAAACACCACGAGAAGAAAAGACGATTGCATTTTTATCTCATAGCATAGCGAAAGGTAGTAGTTGTATTATAGATTAAAACACTGAAGTTATATAAACCAGCCTTATATATTCAGCTACCTACACAGACAGACGACGGATGCAGAACGCAACGATGGGAATGGGAATAGGATGACTGTGTGGAGATGAAAAGACTTGCTTCTATCACTCACTCGTTCTCGTCCTTCTTTCTTGTGGCTCTTTTCTTTGAGGGCAATACACTTCAAACTATTATTATGACTAGGGATGGTAGGTATATACAGGCATTTGCTCACGTATGTGGTATTATCAAACTATCGTGCTACGATACGATGTGTTCTTTTTGTCAGAAATACGCAAAGAATGAAAATCTCCGAAAGCAAGCTGTGAAGCTGTGCTCGTCTGTAGTCTCTGGTATGTTGAGCTGTTGCTGAAGCTGTGTAATACCTAGAGATCAGGACCCACGAGCCAGTTGTTGAACCGCTATCCCACTCACTCCTTACGCATTTTCTTCTGATGTGAAGCAACCAACCCTTATGTCTTGTACGTAACTAACAATCTTCTCGCTTCTAACAATCCCCCAAGATTACATGTACAATGCAATGCGTTCGCCATCGCCATAATATACCTAGAAAATATCCACTATTCAGCTGTCTTGCTGATAAGTACACTACACAGTACCTACACAGTTTGTAGGTATATATGAGGCTGTTAAACTCTGAAATCTTTATTATTATCCCATCACTGCCGTTCCTCTTCGGAGGTCTACACACACCTAGTGTACCCAAAAGTATACTTTCTCTTATAAATCTTTAAAATCCGAATCCTTACAAAAATAGGGTTTCAATCCAGCTTATGCAGCCAATTAATTTTTTAAATCTATTAGACAAATAAGAAGGGTATATACTCAATCTCAATCTCTCACTGCCAACCTTAAAATCTTTTAAAGATTTTCAATCTACCCTTGTGAAACCATAATGAAACAATACCCTCAGGAATATCGTATTTTTAGTTCATATCACGCACTTTCCCTGTCATACAAGCCATCTACATAATAGTAAGATCATAAGTCGATTTGTAACTTGTCATTGTTGAAAATAGTTTAAGGAGTTTAATATTTTACTTTAAGCGGAAGTAATAATTGTGCAAGTTGTATGCGTGAGTGTTGTTTTTTACCTGGTAAAAGTGTGCAGAGGTGTATTGTGTCTGTGAGTTTGACTTTGACGTTTGGTCGTTGCGTGGTTGAGTTGGGGTGTACGCAAGTCGTCCGTCATCGGTCTGTTTCCACTTCCACTGCCATCCCCTAGTGCAATGGATGGTTGCACCGGAAGCGACTTTTAAATCAGATTATGATCTTTCGGAACAAGTACCAATTTCATTCATTCAATTCTCAAGACCGTACATTCGTGCTTGAATGAGGAGAAATGTGATGTAGTAAGTTTTGTAGTTTTCTACTTGTCATTAAGCACATGTGGCCTTCAGCCGTCATTTCTGTTTTGATGACTCTGCCTCACTTGTGAGTAGTTGTTTATAAGGTATTTAAGCGAGTATATTATCTCTGTAAACGCACGGTGCTTTTCGTATAATTCGCTGCATTCCCACAGTTTGCGAGCCTCATATACCATAACTCACTTAATAGCATCATCGTCATCATCATCATCATGATTTTCCCTGCTGCTGCACAAGACGAGAATGGCATGAGGAGTAACTCACAACTTTGAAGTCTATGACTTACGAAACAATTCTAAGCATTGTGGATAGCGTACCCTTTTTAGATACCATACCATACATTACATTTTCATTGCAGATTGCATTGCAGTGGCAGCCAGTGTGTTGGTTGTGTGTGACCACTTTGATGTATAAAAATATGCGAAACTCGTACGATTACCAGTATTACATAACAAGCAAATGCGTGAAGGAAGAAGGTTTTCGGTGTTTTAATATAAGCATGGGATATGAAAAGCAGGTGAAGGAGGAAGGGAAAAGAGAAGTATGAGGATCGATCAGCGCCGGGGCATCTGCGTAACATTATATCCTTTGTCAACCGGATATACCCGTATTTGACAACCATATATACGTGCATACACGAACGATAGAACGCCAACTTTGCATCCCTAGTTGGGTTCCTAATATCAGAAAACAATTTTGGGAGAGAAGAGCAAGCACACCACCAGCCAGGGAAGCAGAGTACGCACGGATATATGTACATCATCGAGACAAGTTTAGATAGAGGAGCGTACTATTAGTGTAGTAGTTGGAGTGGAGCAGAGCAGGCAGGCAGACACTACAAACGCAATAGAAAGAGTTTTCTACAATTTTTTTCTCTTTTGATGCTCCGTTCCACTTCTTTCTAGCTTCATGCAACATTATTATCGCATCCACATTTAGTCGACTCCGAGTAGCGAAGCAAGTAAGCGGTGATGGAGAGAGACTGTGTATGTTGTTTGTCGTAGTGCTTGCTGCTGCTGTTTCACAGTGGAGTAATCGAGTAAAAAAGGGTAAAGGACGGTTTGGTGTTGTGTGCTCGAGAACCTCCGTGTTTGCCATCATTGGCTTCCACGAAAACGAACCCGAATGTGCGTGTGACCGGGTATTCTGGTATTCTAGTATTTATTTTTTAAGATATACA
Source organism: Dicranocentrus wangi (assembly GCA_036850665.1). Taxonomy (NCBI): domain Eukaryota; kingdom Metazoa; phylum Arthropoda; class Collembola; order Entomobryomorpha; family Entomobryidae; genus Dicranocentrus; species Dicranocentrus wangi. Next base: position 37,702 of record JAANSN010000001.1, on the reverse strand, counting down.
ATATTCCTTCGTCCTCTAAGGAACACTGGTCTCTGAACAATACACAAAATACTAACGTACCCTCTGGTTTATAGTGTGTTTCACCGCTGATTCTGCTGAACTGGCTAAAGTTCCTTTAAACGGAAGAGAGTGAAAGATATTATATACATGTACGTCTCTCTTCTACATACATAGATGGTTGCGCGACTGCTACGTTTCCTCTTTCTCTCTTTCGTGGCGATCAATATACTTCCTCGTGTGAGTTTACTTCAACGAACTGGCCAGATAGTTTAACATGCCTTAGATTTGGATACTCTCTTACTCTTATAATAGTAAGTTGCCCTTCCGTCGTCGTACTCCTCAAGTAGACTTCCAATATACATCCTCCAATTTTTAATCTGCAATTTCCTGATTTAATTTTCGTTTATGTAACTTGTTTAGCGAGGTTGCATTGCAGGTGACCAAACAAGGAACTTAAAATGTTTGGAGGAAGTCTGCTCTAAATTAAAATACTCTAATAGCACATTAACTGTTCATATTATATCGTAGATGGGAGTAGCTAAATTCTGCTTGAGATTCCAGTTTCCAGTGTTAATGCAATTTAGTGGAGATAGGTATATTGAGTTTTTTTAGTGTTTCCCCATAACACAACTTGGACTGGTTTTTTAAAAACTCGACGGAAAATAATAATAATAATAAATTCAAATTCAACCAACTTTCACTGCAACATTTTTATACATGGACAAGTATCACGCAGAACTTACCCATACTGTAGAGCGTGAGCAATAATTTTTTCAAAGTTAAAAAGAATCTTTTGTCAACTGCTCGCTTCATCTATCAATATACTGTTCTCACGTATATACTGAAACTTCCGTAGTACAAAGCCAAGTAAACGCGTATCGTAGTTTTTTTTAAACATCACATCGTCAGTGCTGTAAAATTCGTGACCTTACACTGCCACTAGTGTTCAACGTTTAAGTACATTTAAACAGCCGTGGATCTCTATCCGATTTCATCACTTTTTGTATTCACCAAAGCAAACAGCGTACCAGAAATAGTCTTCGTTTCAGGAACTTGCCGTAACGGTATTTAGGAAAATGATTATATTTAAGTGCCTAAACTGTTCATGCTCCCGTTTTTTATGTATGTATATTTATACATGAGCCAGTAAAACTATAATTAGCAGTAGTAGTGATTATCGTACAAGTTAGTTCTGTATATCTCCATCACTCATATAAACAACGATACCTTCAATCTTGGAGTGAGAAGTCAGCATGTTTTTGACTGTGTGTGTGTGTGTGACAAAGAAAGAGGAAAAGATAACATGATGTCTTGTCAGAGACTGGCTTTCATTATCAACATGGACTGATTCTTAATTGCGCCTGCATAGTTGTTGTTGGTTAAAACGAAGATTACAATCCAGCAACTTGGTTAAACTCTGGTCTGGTTTCACGTATTTCAGTCTGTTGGACCAGATTTTTGTACGTAAAGCAGTAGAGATATATAAATGTTAGTCGTAATGGTATAGGTGTGTGTTGTGGTACGTTAACCGCAGCATTGAAGGAAGAAGAGCTGATAAAACAATTTAGAATGGAGCATGTGATTTTTTATTGATCATATAAACAGCGAGCACATTGGTAGTCCACACGGATTGGATTACACAACTCTCCACACGGAGATAATGACGTTATAGTATAAAAATATTCTACATTTCTCGTCTTGTACTACTGCCGACCTAAAGCTGTCTTTCCTGCGAATGTACGTGGTATATCGCATGCTCATTTTGGAACATCACATTTTGGACTTCACAATACCATCAACATCAACAGTCGTTCATCATTTGTGTGTGAAGTGATACATGTAAAAGAGCAGACTGGACTGGACAGGAGCACAGCCAGGCAAGAGCTTTGGTCGGCCTTGGTCCATTTTTATGAGATATCGTATCATCCATAAAGCACTTATAGTCTTGAGTCCTCTTCATGTCGTTTTTTGTATGTATACTAACTAAGGCAGCGTGTTGCATGTCCATTGCATTGCATTGCTGAGTTCCAGACTGCAAATATGTAGTCTCACGTAGAGTCTTTTTAAAGACTTTGTATGTTTTATGACAATGTAATGAGATTTTGAGCTTTTTAAACCTCTGCTGTACACCATCTGGGATTTGGTGATGAGTGCCGGTGCCGAGTGCAAGTGTAAAAGCGTTTAATGGACATGGACTATATGGATGTATAGATTGTGGAAGTTCATTGTGTTCTCGCCAAGGTCACTACTGTCGGGTGAAAGTTGAGATTTTTCCATCCGTCATCGAATTCTAAGGTAAATCATTTCAACTAATTGCGACGAGTACAGGTACAAAGAGAAGGTATGGTTTAATTGTTGTGCAGAATTGTAGAACAGATTTGCACGCTTTTTAGGGGAAACCGGGACTCCACTTTTCTCGTTTTAATTAGCAGGCCGTTCGACGCCAAAAATAGAGTGTTAGTGTTAATCCCGTCTCTTATCTGATTACTGTGTAGTCAAGTAAATTATAGAGTGCTTGATCTGGCGACCTTTAAAACCGACCGAAACAGGAACTTTTTATACATGTCTTACATGACTTGTTACTAGTCTTAATGCTAATCGTAAATGAAACGAATTAATTCTAAACGTAATTCTTCGTTTTCCTTGAGGAAAAATAGGGAGCAGGTACACTAATAAAGAATTTCTCATGAACCAATTAATTTCATTAAGTACGTATAAAAGAAAGCCAGACTTGAGGCTGATGAACTTATCCTTCATTCACTTGAATCAGTCGGTGAGCGTCAGTCAACTTGCAAAATTCCAGGAGTCGTCGTGTGATGTGGTTCCACTCCTGTAGGTATTCATGGTCACTGCATGGTCTGCTGCTATAGCCGTGCAACCAGCTTTCATGCAGTGCATTGTATATATAAAAATGTATAATTAGAGTGAAACAGGTGCGGTGGGAGTTGCTTGCTGTGAAGACTCACAATCACGAATCAAGAAGCCTTATTGATGCAAACCATAATATGCAGAGTGCATAGATATTGCAAGAACTTGTTGAGTATTCCAAACATTATAAATTCCAAATGGCTACGACTTACTAGCTGCTGGATTGAGCAAGAATACCTACTAGATTAATTTGAGCAAGTGGAAAATTGATAAGGATTTAAGGAATTTTCAAAAGTTGGAAAGGCAGTATGTATTACTGTACCACTAACCAAGGTTCTTGACCTCTTATGCGGCATAGGGCAAGCTAAGCAGATATTTGTGGGATTCATTCCATTCTATTCTTCTCCTGGGCACTCGTTCAAGCCTGGAGGCAAACTTATTGGTTACATAGTTGCATTCTTCCATGGATGGATATAGTGGTGAAGGAAAACAATTGGAGTTCGGACAGGAGACATTGTTGTTATATTCCAATTGATTACACAAGAAGTTAGGAAACCGCATGGTGTTGCGCGTGCATGCTGTATAACTCTACATATTAGTATCACAGCACTGCACTACTGCGAGTATAATAGAGTAACATTTTTTGTATTGGTGGTGATATGTTGTCGAACGTCCTAGTAATACTGTACTGGTTAGAGATTCAAACAAAACTTGATGGACATAATGTTTTAGTCGAAAGTAAAGATTTTTTCTAGCCACATTCAGGATTCAGAGATGTGTGTGATGCACGTTTCATAGTTGCTTTTTATGGGTCTAGTTCACTGTCAGATTTGTTGTTCTATATACCCTGTGCTTCTTCTCCATGTAACAATATTATGAGATGAGCCGAGAAATCCCTTTTTCTAGAGAATACACTCAAGGTTTTGAGTAAATGGATGGATAAGAGTCGACGAGCTCGATGAACCGGTTAAAAACCAGGCTTGGATTTTTTCTGGAATTGATTTGAGCACATTCTATAATACATATGCATCCTCTTTCCTGCCGCACTGCGGTTTATAATGGTTTTGAGTTAAAAAAGTTTCTATCAGGGTATCCACAATAATAAGGTTTTGTTTGTTGTAATATTGTAACATCTGTCTGAAGAAGTGGTTTGAAAAGTGGCCATCAGCAATAAAAAAGTAAATGGTATGCTATGACATGCTATATACGATGTATCTCAGGGGATTTGATGCAGAGGAACATCGAACAACCGAATATTGAGCCACATCTCCGTACATTCATGGAGATAATATATTGCCCTCCGGCTCATTGTAGAAAATGCTGAAACTGTTGGATTAGTTAGAATAGGCTAAAAGCAGCATTTGCACTTGCAGGTAACATGGGATGGAATATATTTTTGAAAATACGTGAGTATGTAGGTATGTAATCAACGGGAGTCATAAGGGAGTGTGTATCAGTAAATATACGAGTAGGACGTAGGCAGGTGGATGAGGATGTATGTTGCATGCCAGCGGATGTTGATCTACTGTGTGGATTTGGAGTTGGTTCGCCAGCAAAAGTAGATTCTTCACCAATATGTTATGTAAGTAACATAAAGAGGTGAAGATGAAACACTATGCTGTGTTTCTACGTACGTTAGTGTTACCATCAACTTTCAACATACCTAGAGACGGTGTAGTTGAGATGTGGTCGGTGTGAGTTTTATTATGTGACTTTGCATGCATTGCGTGCTGCTCTTCTTCAGTTCAGACAAATTGTGAGGTTTGGTTGGTGAGCTGAATGTCGAGGAACGGCTTTTGTTCTGCATACATAACATTCTCTCTCGCAACGATCATGGACATAACTCTTTGCTGCTATATGTATTGAATATTATTTTAAAAATTTTGAACTGCTTGGGTTCTCCCTTAGCCAACCTTGTTTTGTTTTAGAGCGACACACTTCAATGTTTCATGCTCATGTTGCAACGTTTATTCGCAACTTTTGCAGAAAATTATTTACAACTTGTAATTTCCTGTCAGCTGTAAACATATAGGTGTATTGCATGCGGTGGGCATTTGCATAAAAGCGGATGAGTATGAGTATGTACTATGTACTTGGAATACTTGGATGGAGTGTGCAAATTCATTCACATGTCGGACATTTTATCTTTCTGCTTGCATTATCGCCTTATCGTCAGTTCCGGTGTGAGACCTGACCACAAAAAAATGATAATTTGACTTGCAGATTTTTTAATTCTTCCTTTTGAATTTGTAATGTGCTTTATATTTGGCATAAATCACTTTGATGTTCGAAATTAGCCGTGAATATGTTGCTGCTGAGTTGATAAGTTCTGGACCGAACTTTACGACTTGGTTTTATGCAAACGTCCAACAAGATTCAACAATATGGTGAAAGACGTAGAAAATGTTGGCTTGAGGATGTCAGCTTAGTACAAAGGATGAATGTCTGTATCTCATTAAACATTTTCTAATGAATGAAGCCAGATGCCATGTAGTCACAGATGTTTAAGTTTCATTCAGGTTTTTCGTACCTTTTGGTCACGAAAACGCAAATGATTGTTGTATCATGCATATGTACTTCATATGTATGTGAATAGTACTAGGCTAAGATAAATAGAAAAGTGCGCAAGTGCACCGTAACAAGGTGTCGATATCTTCATGAAACTGACCGGAAGTTGCCGTCATCTCATTTACAAGTTTATACTCACGTTCATTTACCATGCTGTAGGTCCGATTCAATGTATTTTCTATGCATGTGTGGTACAACTCGAGTCATGATGAATTTTGAATGTTTTTGCTGATTACAAAGAAAGTCTGAATGTTACACACACTAAAACAAGTAGGAGTTAAATTATCATGTTACGCCCAATTTTTGTGTGTGGGAACTCAAAAGTATGTTTGCTCAGCACAGAGAGCAAAGAATATAGCGTATTGTTGTTGTTGGTGTACATTGTGGTGGAGTGGGTTATTGAGAAGTTGTACTTAAAAATCCATTTTGCGTTACCGCAAAGATAAGCCACACCGTATTAATGTCATTACTCATTAGTGAGTTTTTAGCTGAAAAGTATGTGAGTTTGAACGAGAAAACGCCAGGAAGCTAAACGCAATATGGAATGAAGTGGAGGAAAAGGCTACGTGACAGATGCCATATTGGTTCTGTTGGTTAATATTACCCTATCCCATACTAACGTACGTAAACGGCACAGACAAACAACTGTGTAGCTACGCTGATCGTAAATGAGAAAGAAGTGCATAATATTTCGCTCGTATTACGTGTGTGTTTGATGATTGCTGGCAATACATAATGTCAATGTGAGCGATAAATGTGTATTGGAAAGCGTAGTTCTTTGCCGTTCAATCCGTATGGTTTGAGCTGCATGGATATGGGAATGGGATAGAAAGTGGTAGGGTACATTTTGACAAAAAAAATTCAGTATAAAGTAGGGTCGCGTAGTGGTAGCAGATGAAACCTGGTTCATCCCATAGCTAATATACGGGGCCGATGCCTAATGCATGGCAAATATAATAATATACATTGTGCTGTGTGTGTGCGTAATATTGGCTCAGACTTTAGGGTTCGGAAGGGTCGCTTTGTTTCTTTGAATATCGGTTTTGTTTGGCTGTTTCCCCTATTTTGTGGCAGTCCTAGTGGAATAGCCAGAACCAAGACAAAAGTGAGCATTTTTTGTGCTGAGCAGGCGACCGGGACCGGAGTGCTCATCTCTTCTCCATGGAATAGATGTAGACTACTCGGTACAACTGCATGCATGGGCATGAAAAGGCTCCTAAATATCCCGCAAGTAATCTCAAATACAGGGAATACATTTACATTTCTGCTAGTTAACACAAACACACGGACTGGTTTTGATTCCAGCTTTTCTTTTACTTTATGCCAGAGCCCAGACCCTTTTTATTCCTTTATTGGATGGACCAGCCTCCACACTATAAGAGTTTATATAGCTTGTATATCCAGTAATATAGTCCATTATTAGATTTCAGAAACAAAATTTCCTGTATCTCTAGTTAAATCAAACGCAACTCTGACGGCATTATGTAACCTTGAGGTTTGTAATGTTTTCTCTGAGACTTTCAAACGTTGAGATAAAGTTAAACGGTAGGGTTCTTCTTCTACTTAGGTAGGTATCTTCTCGATCTGCTTTATATGTATTTTAGATGTCAGTTGTAAAGCAGAACGTCAGCTTGAGTGAGGCAAATGGTTTGTTCGGTTGTTTCTCTGGAAGAGCATGTGTAAATTGATGAAGAGGGGACGCCGTGGGTTCACAGTAGTAGCATTTTTTGTTGCATCTATCTCCTCGCGTTGTTCGTCTCTTAGGATAGGACTTGCATCAGGGATTACACTTCCTTGCGGGCACACTGTGTTGGTATGAAATTGTAAAAAAGGTCTCCTACTATAGAAAGAAGAGATGTGTAAAGCGTGCTTGATGTGTATTCCACGTTTAGCATTCAGCACCAGATCAGATCCCGATCCCCAAAACTTTTTATGCCTATCCTGGACAGACAGCAGTATTAGTCGAATGCAATGCAAATCCATCGAAGCTCTTTCCAACGTCATAAATATATATACTGACACTCCTCACCAACCGGCAAGGGAATCGCTTCTACGTTGGAAAGGTCTTTTCTGTCATCATTGTATTATTGTATGTAATTTTAACCAAGTAGTAAGTGACACGTGCAGTGACGGAGCTCGTAGTAGTTTCACCCAGAGAGAATAATCTTGCTTGTCGCTTTGCTTTTAGATTTAAAGGGGATATGATCTTATGCATATTTATTAGCTGATGGCTGATGCATTGATTCGATTTGTTGTGTGTTGTGCGCTTACACGTGTGTGTGCAAAGTCTATTCTACAGTATAGAATTGGGAAAGCGGTGGTGGAGTGGAAAGAATTTGAGCAACTAATTTTTGGAAGGAATGCGCGTGCTGACACAGTTTACGCTTGTTGTGTTCTCATTGCACACTGCCATGCCACTGTGTGAGATGTACGAGTACGAGCGCACGGAACTAACGATGCGTAATGCAATTGGAAGCATTGCGAACCCGTTACTTCTGGATGTGATATGAAAGATGCTTAACGAACACTATGATTGTCGGAAATACTCTTTGCTACACTTTTGTATCGACAATATGTGTAGTACATTAATGATTCCCTTATGGGCTCACACGACAGTCTAATTCATAAATGTGCAAGTGCAATGCAGAGGTAAATAAATAATAACTCCAACACGTTCAGGGGATTTATATGTCACTTTTTGGCTACAGTGCAGTGGGTGAATGAATCTAGGTAATTTATTGCTGACAGTGCTCATAGTCACAATCAATGAGCTGCGCATATGTCAGCCAACGATGAGTAAACTAAGCCCAAGCAGGGTTCCCAAATGCCAAAAACGGGTCTGTCGGAAGTAGTTTTTCCCAATAAGTACAAATGGCTACCATTTGAAAAGGTCTCCAATGGGATACGATACGAGAAGGAGTTGTGAATAAAAATGTTCAAAACAAACGAAAGGATTAATGATTCTGGGGTTGGAATGGGGCTCAACAGCTCCTTTCAATGAGTTTGGGTGCGTAAGTGTCGTTGCTCGTTCTGTCTACATTTTGACATCTATCCAGCATGGCCTGATGGCTCGTGAGTGTGCTTACTGTTCGTCATTTCTTGTTTATGTGATAAACGAATGTGCGTGTAAATCGAGGAACCGAGGAACGAACTTTACAGAGTTCATATTCATTTCACGATAACACAAGTCCCCAAAACTAGTATTAAGCATAACAACTTGGTGCATTTTCATGTGAATTTGTCACTTACGGTTCTCTGCCGCTGAGCTGGTGGTTGTACCTCACACTCAGGACACATTTGTCTGTTGTTGTATACTATTTAAAGAAATTGTTTTCCTTTACTTTGACCGACAAGTCATAAAGGGGATTATGGTGAAGTCTTATGAGAGTTGCATTATGCAAACTGGTATTTAAACTCGTAATTATAGTCGTTATTGCTCATTTATGGGGATAATCTTTATGTGTGAGCTATAAACCAGCTTTATGACGATATTCAATGAAAGAGAGATTTGTTGTTGCGCATAAACAAGTTCAGGACTTTTTATTAATATGTTTGATAATTTTTAAAGCAATATGTTGATCATTTGGTTCAAAATCATAAGTGAGCAATCAAGTGATATATAGGGTGGTAGCAAAAAGAAGCATATGGTAAACCAAACGAAACTGGCTTGGTCATTGTCATTAACCCTGTGTGTACTCAATGTTTTATATAAGTCGGTCGGAAATGGAATTTATTTAAAAGTGTGAGTGTGAATAATCGGGACGGAAGATGTAACTTTCCAGACAGATTTATGAGTTTTGTCTTTGCACAAATCATTAAGCGTTCCTTTGAACATTTGGGGAAAGGATTGGGGAGACGAGCTGGAGCTCTAAAACCTTGCAGATGGTTGGGTATTATGCTTTCAGGTTTTGCCCGTAATGGTCGTTGGGAGCATTCTTTTATTGTACATAAGTGTGCTTGGATTTTATTAAAGCGAGCGCAGCCTGGAAAGATGACATTTGTTCATTCACAGATAGTATTATAATGATGTACACAATGTGCATTGCACACTGGCCCTCACTTAGGCAAGGATCATGTATATCGAATAAATGATAGTTTATTGTTCATCATATATAAGTGTTGCACTGTTTTTATGACGAAAACGTTATGTGTTGTATCCAACTTGAAGGCAATGGCTTTGAAAGAACCGAATTCCATCCAGGGTTAGTAAGTTAAACACATTATCATGTTTTTGGTACGATAATGTGTGTATAACCTAGTTATGCGAAAGCCTCCGCTAGCATCCACCCACATGTGATTATTGTAGCCATGTGTTGTTTAGTGATGTATAATATGTGAATGATTTTTTTTTTGTTAACATGTGCGAAGTTCGGTTTGGGGGATTGATAGTGTGAACACAGTGTGCTTTAAATGTGGTTCCATGTAATCAAACCTCAGTCAAAAACCGCTTAACTAGTCAAGTTAGTGGTTACGGGGTATGTTTCGTTTCGTTTGTACTTTTGCTCGAGTTACAGTTATTTCCCACGTTCGCATGCGGATAGACTGTTGGGTCAGCTCAGCAAACAGTTCATTCCTGGAAAATCATGAGCTCACGCTAAACATGCATACTAATACCTATACACAGAAATGCACAAAGATTTAATGATTCCATGAAGGGTGACGACGGGATCTCTTTTTGCCGATAAATATCTTCGCGGCCGAGGTTTCTGTTTGTTATGGAATGTTTAAAATGGCCTACGTGATGAATTGTACCCTATATATTTACTCAAAGTCTGAGGATGTTGAGGGTGCTTTATATCCATTATGATGTCTCTGATTTACCTGTGCTGTGTTTGGCAGATACTGGCTGTTACGTTGATCCCCTGTTTTTACAAGCTACTGCATATTATTGTTATAACTCGTGTTTATCGAGTAGATCTGACAAAAGCAGTGCAGTGAAAAAGAAGATTTAGAACTCTTGTAATTTACAGTTCAATTGTTTTCTGTCAATAATAGCCCAAAACGTGGGAACAAAACTTTGTTTTGGTAGTTTTGGAAAACCCTAAATGTCAGGGGATTGAGTGAGACCCTGTCAGGTATTTACACAAGGTGTTTACATTGTGTAGTTTGGTGTGACAGGAAAGGTTCGTCTCATTAGTATTATATTTCCTGTATTAGGAAGTTCACAAGTATCTTGAAGATTTCTCTCTTGCCAATTCACACTTGCTGCACTCTGTGATTGAATGCCAAGGAAGAGGACCTCACGTAGTTCCTGGAGTTTTCCTTTTAGTTTAAGGTATAGCATAAAGTGAGTTGAGAAGCAATCGGTGGAGCTGCATATCGCGGCACACTGTACGTGTACTGTACGGTCCAAATTGAAAAGAGATGTGGAAAAAATAAGGGATATTGAATAAACGTAGTTCTCCTCATGCTGGTTCAACGTATTGTTTGAAAAAAAAAGTTTCATGTTTCCTCTAAATAAAACGGAAGGGTCGGCGGACGACCTTTTCGTTCGTGATGACTGGAGATCGACAGCTTAAAAAGACCAGTTGCCGAAGCTTCTCTCTGCTCTCCCTCTCGGGTAAATTGTTTTCGTGAATGTAGATGCATGCACACTGAAGAGAGCTTATTCTTTTGTGATATTTGGGTACTCTCTGGTACCCTCTGTTCTCTTGATAGAAGGGATAATTTATGGTACCTCTATGATTTCCAGTAGTCGTAACAGATCTACCGTCATGTGAAGATCATCGCATCTGACGGGGTTTATATTGTACAATTCAGTGGTGTTGCTTTCGTGGCAAACTCAGGAGCCGTTGTAACCTTAAGGGTGATGAAAAGACGAATGTGTTTCGTTTACAATTTCAGTCTTAGTTTGAGTGTTTCAGTGTGATCAGGAAGTTCAATCTGTAGTGTTCCTAGTTTCTTTTTCGTAACATTGATCTCATCTTCGAATTAGGACGAAACGGTTTCTAAAAAAGAATTCGTCGGCAAGTGGTAAGCTAAAATTAACAACTTCATTGGTTCAACGTGGAATGCATCATTCAGCGTCTTTCAAAAGATACGATAGGGACGAGATTATATACATACCTACTTCATTTGACGGATGCATCATTAGCCGCTTTTTAATATTGCTCGTGTGCAGCAGGATAGAATCCGCAATGCTGAATTATCAAAAAAAATCCTGATAATCATCAGCAACATCCCCTCACGAACAAAAATAGCAATTTCCAAGTTATTTCTTCCTGAATGTTGTAGGCCTTGTAGTGTTGTACCCCTGTTTCATATTGTATCCTCCAAACGTGAAAAAACTAGAGATGATTTCGAAATGATAATAACACAGTTCGTTGCTGACCACAATTTCATTGCACGTCGCAAAGTCGCCGTACCTACATATTATAATGAATATGATCATTGTATTGTACATTTAGTCTCGTGGAAGGGCAACGAACTTACCTCATTCAACTTCAGCTGCTTTCGATTCTCATCATAAGGTGAGCATGACGCTGTGCTGACTAACTGCAATCCTTGCAAAAGGCTGGCATTGGCAATGCAGGTGCAATATGTAGAGTTTTTGTGATATGATATAATACAATGTGTGCTGGGAGATGTGCGTGCACAACTCTTCACAGGAAATTCTGCTCGCTTGTCTGTTTTTATTATTCACTTTCCTTGTGGTCTGGTGCACATAATGCAGCTGAATTCTTTCGTGAATAAAATACAATCCAATCCTATCATGAACAAAAGCTTGCCAGAAATGTTGCCCATTCTCAGACGCTGCTGCTGAGACATCCTCGTCTTCAGGAGTTGATGACAATACAAATCCAATGTAGTGAGTCAAGAAGATCGCGAAGATACAGATTCCGTCTGTCTGTACATGCTCGATGTATCACATTCTTGTAGTATTTTTTTTACCATGCATCCGTTTGCATGTTCTTCATCATCAACGTTGTTTACAAAAGCGAACTGCAAAACTACCTTCATCCTCTTCTTAAACTTATAGTCTGGTTGAATTCATTCAAAAAAGAGAGTCTGTCTACGCGGAACACTCACAAGAGCCGCTGCTCTATTGGTTTAAATGGTGGGCATGTGTATAGTCATTTGCTAAAACGTAGTATGGTGCTCGTAAACTTGTGTGTGTCACATTGACTGTATACCGGATCATTAGAGAGAGAGTTTCCTCGATTCTACTGACACATCTTGCGATTCCATGAATGATTTATTCTGTTTGCCGTTAAAGCTGGAATGAAAGGAGAGTGAGCACTCTTAAAATAAAATAATAGACATTCACAAAGCATTCATCTCTCAAGGTTTTATTATTATTGACCACTGTAGTCGTTACTCGTAACTATCATGACGAATTGTGACACAACCCCTTATAGGTATTATTTATGCCGCAGCAATTTATTTCGTAACAATAATTAGCCGCTAAAGCTACATGTTATTTTTCTTTCGAGTCTATTTTCGTAATTTCGTACCCCGTTTTTGTCCAGGAGAAACATTGCAACGTGCGCAACTCATTCCACACTTTTAGCTACTTGCGTGTCCCACGAACTACATACGATTCCAGGAATATGTGACATGATGATGATGTGGTAATAATTGCAGATGGACGCTGAATTTTTTAGGCTATGTTGGTTGGTACTGTTACGCGAGCATATTTTTCCTGTAACTGTGCTACAGTTTTGTAATAATAAACTAGTAAGAGAAATGGTCGGTCGGTTCCATGAACTCCCTCTACCACGTCACATCCATCCATCCCAACTGGAGTTAGAAGAATATATAATTGCACACTTGCAAGATCGATTTTTCCGTGAATAACACGTTTGAGCAACAAAATAGAGGTTGCAGTAAAAGCATTTGAGTAAAAAAGGCATAGATATATAAAATTAAGTATATCTATATCTATGAAAAAAGGTTTACTTATTTCTCTCGTTCGGATGTTTTGGTATTGGTGGGTGGGTAATATTGTTACGAAATTGTAACAAAATAATGTAGAAAAAACTTTCAATAGAGACGGGACGAGCAATAGATCGAAAACAAAGAAAATGATGAGCAATGTACAAGGGGTTTTCTTATACCTACACTATGTATAAGTGCATCCTCAGCGCATCAATCTTTTCGTAGTGAATGGATGCAATGCGACGGGTAGTGGATACGCTCTTCGAGACAGATTCCTTTCTTATGCTACTGCTGTAGGTAAAAAAAGTTGGCCCCGAGGAAATGCTGCGTGTCTTCCTCTGAATACACTACACGCTTCGTGAACGTCAATTATTATTATGAAATGGAAATTGGGAATTTTCTTTGTTAGTGGGCTTTCTGAATTTCAAAAACAATTATGCGAGTTTCTAAATGTTAAAATCCTTCCATAACCTTCAAGTTCTTGATTATGCGATATATATTGTGCCTTGTGAATGCAATGATGTGATTCCATTTTCTACGTTAAATTATACTTAAAGGATGACATTTGTTTCCGTTTCCTCTCATATTGATTGACTCGTATGAATAATATTATTTCTGAGAAACGGCCAAGCAAACGATAAGTGGGTGTTGAGTCGTCGGATATATAATTCAGGAATTTCAGGAAATACGATATATATAATAATATTAACGAGAGCCGTGAGTTGTCACGATGTGGCCTTTTGGTACCACTGGCGTCGTCAGCTCCTGCAACCCCCACCTTTCAAATTAACGAAGTGGGAGGCATCGCGAACGAACATTCACTCATTGGTAGGCTTTGGAGTAGTAAAGTTATAAAGTTTAATTAATCCTGCTGAAGCCCCTGATGGTTCGTGCACAACTTTTGTCTTTTGTTAATCCTCGCTTCTCATCGACAGGTTTACAACAGTACAATAAAATGTCACGTTGAAAAGGGTCTCGAAGGGTCTAGGGACTTTTACTCTGGCAATAACCATATTGTCACTCTCGATTTCCCAGTAAGAAATATTTTTCAAAGAGTAGCTTTTGGGAGGTTTATGGTTATTTCTTAAGAAAATATTTTGCATTTTCTACGGATGCAAACATGCACCTAGAAGTTGTTAGGTTTATAGCCTTTTTCTTTCTTGGTGAGACAAGGAGTCGAGTCTTATGTATTCAATTTACCTTACGATCAATACTATATAGTTACAGTGTTTAATTTTTTTACGTTTTTTTTTCTTTTCAGGGCAACGAAACTATTACAAACCGTAGTTTATGTGGATCCTTCCTTCACCCGTGCTAATGAGGCTCACCTACGTATTGGGTTTATGAGTAAGATTCGAGGAGACTTTCCACGATCCCTGAAACACTTTAAGTTAGCATTAGCCGATCAGTCGCCTTGTAGTTTATCGCCGTTCGAGATTCGTTTTCATATTGCTCATCTACACGAGATTACTGAGAAACCGAAACTTGCTAAAGGATTTTACGAGCAATTGCTGAAAGAAAAGGATTTGCCTTCACAACTTCGAGCTGATATACATCGTCAGTTAGGTATGTAACCGTTTTCACTGGTGAACATTTTTAGGGAATTACACTGAAGCTGACACTAGCATTTTATCACTAGCTAAATCATGACAGTGCAGTGTGTATAATACCTTTGTCATAATTCTAAATTAGGATGGATGTACCACGTAGTTGATGCCTTAGGAGAAAAGCAACAACGGGAACCGATTGCTATTCATTTTCTGCAGAAATCATTAGAAGCAGAACCTAGATCCGGACAAACATTATACCTACTGGGAAGGTGTTTTGCCTCAATTGGCAGAGTCCACGAAGCATTTCTAGCGTACAGAAATTCAGTGGATAAATCGGAAGGAAACGCTGATACTTGGTGCTCGATTGGGTAAGAAACTAATAAAAAATGAAAATGATAAACCTACTGTATGCAATTCGGCCTAACAGCAATTACAATGCATATTATTATTAAATTTCTTTTGTAGTGTGCTGTATCAACAGCAAAACCAACCCTTGGATGCGTTACAGGCATATATTTGCGCAGTACAATTAGACAAATTTCACGTCGCCGCGTGGACAAATCTAGGAATCTTGTATGAATCTGTGAGCCAACCCAAAGATGCATTGGCGTGTTTTGTGAATGCTAGTCGCGGGTTTCATTCCGTGAAAAATAAGAAACCGATGAATCCCAGTTTAGCACAGAGAGTTCAGTTCCTCCAGGCACGCCTTGCTAACGCTCCTTCTGCCAGGTAAATTGTAAACATATACATAGTTTGATTTCCACGTGTCGGATAAATACTGTGTTCGACTGGAAATTTTATTTATAACATGATTTTGTGGAATTCAGTTTAAGTACGAAACCCCGTCAGTTGCCGGTTATTGAAGAGGCGTGGAATTTGCCAATATCTGCTGAGATGACAGCTAGACAACAGCAGCAACAACAAGCACAGAGACAGGCCATGTATACACAACAGCAGAAAAGTAGTGGTTCAGTTCCTGCACAGTATGGTGGTAATGGTGTTAATCAAAATGGTGTACCAGCGAAAAGATTCAAGGTATGTATCTCGAACTCCACTGTGATATCTAACATATGATTTACCTACATTTCGCATAAATGATTACGAAATAATTTACTTTGTTAGGTGGATGAGCCCGTCCATGGTACCAGTCCTCAAGTAATTTCTCGAAATTCTGCCCCTCCAGTGTGCCTCTCGCAACAACAGTTGCAAACCCTTCATCATCTTCAGCAGCAAATACAGCAAGGAGTCAAGCTAATGCCCCAGGAACAGCAGATTTATGCCCAACTACATCATCAGTTTAGGTAATGATAAGCTCAACTCATTTAGGTAGTAATACCAACTCCAAAGTAGGCAGTATTATTTGTATTAAAGAATTTGTTTATGAATTGCAGACTGTCTCAGCAACATCAACAGCAGCAAAGCCAACAAGCTAGAGCATCTGTATCCTCGTTTCCGAACACAGCTTCTCCCCGCCCAGCGTCAAGCCCCTGTTCTGTTCAATCGGCTCAGCCAGATTTATCAAATTCCCAAGCGCAGGGTTTTGGCTCTGGGGTATCTGAATTTACTCAAGTTGCCCAAAACCAGGATTCCTTTGATAGATCGACACCAAAAAGTAGTGGGGCCTTAAGTGCCAGTCCTCCATTTTCTCCCAACGTTAGCGACCAAGACCTACAGGCTTGGCTGTCACAGAAGGATTTAGGAGACGATCTTCTTAAGAACGTGGACCTCGATGATTTGGACTTGATGGATGACGAAGATCTATCAGGATCTAATAACAATAGCTTACACAGTATTAACAATAATATAGTAGATGACAAAGCGAGTGGAAATCGGTCACTACGCGGAGACATGGATCAGAAAATTTCAATACCTACTCCCAGGGCTATTTCGTCCCCCTTTGACAATGAACCAGCTTTCCACATAGGGATGAGTGCAAAAGAATTACAGGAACGTTCTAAAGGAATTGGTTTGCAAGGGGTAACGAATTGCAGCATTTTGGGAGATAAGGCGCCGCTACCAGCACCTCCAGAACCCCCGAAGGTTTGTTCAATTACTGATCGCATAGTTATGATGCAATGGGTTAGATATTTGCGTTGCATGCGCAATTTTGGTCCTAGTCAAATTTGCAATGTGATTTTTTTAAAATTTCAGATGAAGTTAAATGAAGAACAGCTAAACCCGCAAACACCGAGTGTGTTAGTCGAAAATAAGAAAGAAGCTTTTAGTCCCCAACTTCAGGAATTTTGTCTTCAGCACCCAATAGCTGTAGTGAGAGGCATTGCAGCAGCACTGAAATTAGATCTCGGTTTGTTTTCTACAAAGAATTTGGTTGAAGCGAATCCTGACCATGCGGTAGAAGTTCGTGCTCAGTATTTGCAGTCTTCCGACGAAAACCAAGACCCAACGGGAAAAAAGGTGTGGGCCTGTTATTCTCACCGATCACAAACAACTATTGCCAAATACGCGGTGTATCAGGCTTCGAGTTTTCAAGATTCCGTGAAGGTATAATATTTCACTTACCTAATTATGTTTAAACGTATGTTTATTGCGAAACTTGATCGGGCTAATTTATTTAATTTATAATTTTAGGAAGAAAACGACAGGTCACAAGGAATTACCAAAGACTCTGACTCGGATTCGAAAGACTCGTCTGGAAACCCTAAAAAGAAAAAGAAAATGATTAAATTCGGCACTAATGTAGACTTGTCGGACGAACGAAAGTGGAGGGACCAATTGCAGGAGTTGCAAAAGTTACCGGCTTTTGCACGAGTGGTCTCAGCTGGAAATATGTTATCGCATGTCGGACACGTTATCTTGGGAATGAATACAGTGCAACTGTACATGAAAGTTCCGGGAAGCCGTACTCCTGGTCATCAAGAAAATAATAACTTTTGTTCTATTAACATAAACATTGGTCCCGGTGATTGTGAGTGGTTTGCGGTTCCTGACGCCTATTGGGGCGCAATTCAAAACCTTTGTGAGCAGAACAATCTTAATTACCTTCATGGCTCATGGTGGCCAGATCTGAAAGACTGTGCACGCGCTGGAATCCCAGTGTATCGCTTCACACAGAAACCCGGAGATTTGGTTTGGGTAAACAGTGGATGTGTTCATTGGGTTCAGGCTATTGGGTGGTGCAATAACATAGCCTGGAATGTTGGTCCCCTTACTGCACGACAATATCAACTCGGGATCGACCGATACGAATGGAATAAGCTTCAGAGTTTCAAAAGCATTGTCCCTATGGTTCACCTTTCATGGAATCTTGCAAGAAACATTCGTGTTGCTGACGTGAAATTATTTGAACTTATTAAGTAAGTCTTCTACTAGGACTTCGCATTTTAACTCAAACATTTTCCTGCCTGACTTGATCTAATAGTCTACTATGAAACATTTCAGAGCAACACTCCAGAGAACCCTGTGCCAGTGCTTGCACTTACTGGAGTTCGCCCGATCCAAAGGCGTTGAAGTGAGATTTCATGGACGTCAGAAAAATGATGCATCACATTATTGTGGCCAGTGCGAGGTAATGATTCGAAGAAATATATATGGAATGGATTTATTATTCGTTTAGATGTTGATGTAATATGATGACTTATTGAACGAATCCACGTGTTTCAGGTTGAAGTTTTCAATGTACTATTCATTCGAGAACAGGAACGCCGTCATGTTGTGCATTGCGTAGATTGTGCTAGAAAATCAAACGCCAACTTGCAAGGTTTCATGTGCTTAGAGGAATATAAACTAGATGAGCTGAAAGAAGTTTACGATAAATTTGTACTTCACAAGGTGAGGATGCTCGTAAATTTTAACATGGTCTAAAATACTTTACTAGCACTCGTATTTAATTAAATATTTTATTCATCAATTAAATACAGGTGACTCCAAACATCCCTCCTCCTGTTGTTGTACCACAAGTGGTTCACCCGGCGGCCACCTCCAGCCACCAGTACGATACGGTGACGCCTGCCTCAATCACCTCAAGTCTTTGACCTGCAATACTGAGTTTATGAAGAAAATTCGGATCTTCAAATAGTTTTTAAGATAGCGTTATGTACAATGAACTTGTGTAAGAACCTCAAATTAAGGTTGTGGATTTGGATCGTTAACCATGATAAGTACTTTAATAGTTAAATCACTTTGTGAATATAGTCACAGAAGTATGTCCAACCAGCTTTACTAAATTAATTCTAGCTTCTTTCTCATTCTAAATAATGAAATAATCTTATGAAACTGAAAACTAAATATCTTAACTGGTAATGTATTTAACGAGCAGTTCTGGATAGTTTTTTTTAGCTAAACGGATATGTGATAAGTTACAGTAAGTAGAAAAATTGCTGTTATTGTGGTAGTATATTTAAAAATTAATACGAAGTAAGTCTTTTATTAGATACCAAGAAACAACGATAATACAAGAGGCGGCGACTTCAGGTTTCTCATAGTTGAACTTTATATTGAAAGGTGCAACTAAAGCACTGCCAACAAATGTGATAATCGCAGGAGGGTACTGTGTTCATATTTTTAAACTTTGAACTCTACTATGAAGACACTGAATTACGCGCAGTGAATGAATAATTATTGTTTCATTGAAATAATCAACTGTCCATAATATATTAATTTCTCTCATGTATTTCAGTGTGAGCTATAAAAACTAGAATACATCACAGTGTAGAATCTTCGTGTTCTTATCGATCTCAGTTATTGATGTGCTACCTTCTAGTGTTTGCTGGATATTACGTCATTTTGATCAATTTCGAGTTGGCGTATTATATTCACTTGCGAAGTAGAATGAATCAGTTAAAATGTTAAAAGAATATCATCCATTATTATAGCAATTATTATTCATGTCAAGCCAAACGAACTTGGCGTTCCTGTTTCGTCATTTAAATGATATTGTCATCAGTAATCAAGGTATTCAACACTGTGAGGTGTATTTAAAAGAGATGACATCTACTACTCACTCTTGCTGTTGTGCAGGCTTCTTCAAAAAATGCAAACGATATTTTGTATGAATCAACTACTTAGTGTAATAACAATGATGAAACTACAATGCTTAGAATAGAAATTAAATACAAATATATACCTCTAAACTAAAGCTCAACCAGAGGATTCGAACACAACCACAAACACTATCAACAACAATTACATAGATAGGACTGAATAATATGCCGTTTTTGTGTTCCAAGTGGTGTGTGGTTTGTTGTGGAACGTTAGAGGAGTGTTTTTTATTAAAGTATATTGTCTTCGTATTTTTCTGTCCTCGACTCTTTACAGTAGTCTTTTAAACAACTATAAGTAGTCCTTTTGGTTATCGATGTACTGTTGAATTTTAATTCTTGACGCATGACTCTTGTTCAAGGTTTCCTCTTGAAACTTCCATTGATCACATTTGTAAATAGGGAATTGTCTCATTGTGTCCTGAAGTTATCAAAGTGAGTTACGATTCAAATTTAGTCGGTTCATGTGGATGTTCGGGAACCTCCGGTGAGGCTTAGATATGAAATGCCACTGCTTTTGAAGGTGGATAATTGCAACACGTGTGTACACTCTTTCTTACATCTTATGGCAGCGGGAAGTGGGAACAGAAATAGATTGAGTATAACTATATGACGGGATCTGTAATCTGTACTTTAAAACTACTAAAACTAATTAGAGGTTTGATAACCATGTGTATATTTTGAAGAGAAAAGAGTTTGTACAGTTCGTGTGAGACTATTATTCGTGAATAGAACCGGTAGGAGAACAACTCATCATAATTCTTTTGTCGCAATTACCCGCTAGTAATAATAACTACTGTAATACTTCCTTCGTGTAAATATACGGTAGATCTTTTAGTATTATATTAGCACAATGGTTTATTTTTATCCTGCATGTTTTATGCAGGAAATGAGTTAAAGCATAAAAATACATTTAAGATTAAATGAAATTTTAAAATTCTTAAAATAAGGTGTGTGGTGTGGTCTTAGCATTCGTGTATCATGAGGGTCTTCATTCTTACTCAGTCGTTTCGCAGTGAATATATTGTATTGTATTAGAAATATGATAATGGTTTACCTGTAATCAATTACCCCATTCATGAATTGGTTGGTATGTTGTACGTATGTAAGTAAATACATTATTATGCGTTATGAATCAATGTTTACTAGATACTATTAATTTATACCTGGAATTATTCTAGAAGATAATCTAGAGAATATGAAAATAAAATGTGCATCATTTTTACGATATATATCTCGCCGGTTTGGAAAGAGTTCAGTTTTCTATTTCTTCCTCCTGGCATAGTGCCTTCATCATCGTGTGACACCCCATATAACCAAGTTAGCATGATTGATCGAATAGATAAGGTCCTAGTGCAACAAAGAAACACCATGA
The DNA here is from genome assembly GCA_036850665.1 of Dicranocentrus wangi. Classification (NCBI taxonomy): domain Eukaryota; kingdom Metazoa; phylum Arthropoda; class Collembola; order Entomobryomorpha; family Entomobryidae; genus Dicranocentrus; species Dicranocentrus wangi. The sequence continues at coordinate 16,466 of JAANSN010000001.1, read as the reverse complement.
TTGCAGTATTACGATCACGAGCACAGTATATATTCCTTCTTGTGATGTGATCTGGAAAGCTAGATACATACATCAGCAATCAGCACCTCCATCCTCCATCAATATCGTTGCATTGAATAGAACAGCAAATGAATTCGGGTTAACATACCATATGCCATTCGGGTACATATACCAAAAACATCATGCATTCAATTTCGCTGAGTAATTAATTAGCAACAAAGGAAGGGTGTATGCGTAAGGGAAAGTATCGATATACAAATACATGTTATATTACGAGCACTCTGGCCACAAGCCACATCTTGATGTAAACTTTGCAAACATGGACTGGGGCTGCCGGGTTTCACATATGCTTGCATAGCTACGTACGTACAGGTACTAAACACCCACATTTCACAAATTCACGCACACTTCACTTTCACCAAAGCAAAGTTTGAGTGGATGGACGATGGAAGGACAGGTAAAAAGACAAGAGTTGTGTTGTTACTTTATTGTTACGTATTATTAACATATTACTACATAAATATTGACAATGAGTATGAGTATTGAGTCACTTTGAGTGTACTATTTCGCCCGGTACTTCGACTCGGACCGTGCAAATTGGAATCTGCATAAAAGTGAACACATGGCAGTGATGGCGTACGTAATAGTACACAACACAAATACCGCATCTTCCTTCACTTCACTCACACCGACCACGACCACCGACCGATCCACTTTCACCAATCTGAGCTCCGGCAGGACAGGAGCCGCGAATGAAGAGAGAAATATAGTAAACATGATCTTGAGAAATGATGATGAAGACGATGACATATTATATTACCTATGTATTTTAAGGAGTACGGACAAGACGGGCTGAGCTGAATAATACAGCTTTTATTTAGCGCATAAAATCTAGTCAGCTCGACTTCACAATCATGTTATGTTAAACTAATTAAGCCATTTTGTCTTAGCTCTCGTCTGACTACACTGCAAACATATGTATGTCTATAAGGGCTTCACCATTTCCTCCCATCATCACTGGAATTGTGATCCGTAACGGCAAGTTGTGATTTGTGATCGTGCGCTCCGTGGTTATAATCATCTACGCGATTAATAATAATTACCAGCTTGAACAAAGACTGAGTCGCTGGACTGGAAGAATAATAATATGCCTGACAAGAAAAGGATTCAAGTGGATAAGGGCCTAGCTGCTGCCCATTATACCCGGCAGGAAAGGTGGAGAAATTTGCGATTACAAGCACCGGAGCCCAAAATCGTAAGGCACGTGGTATGGTAAGTAATAAAGTTGTGATCTCGAGGTCGAGGAGTGTGTGGAAAAAATGTTATATATTATAGTGATTTAAATTTGTTGGTCGCTAGTTCTGATTTTGGGTTCTTGTGATTTATGTAATAAGCATGGTATCCGATTTTTTCTACCCGAATGTGGGAGGAATAGAAGAGCATATTTACAACCTGGCGCAATGTCTAATTGAGCGTGGCCATAAGATTGTTGTTGTAACCCATACATATGGCGAGAGGAAAGGAGTAAGATGGATGACAAACGGATTGAAGGTATTTCCCAATTTGGAACATACTGGTAGTATTTTAAAATGGTTGTTAAATATGTAATAAATTCGCTCATATCACATTCAGCCCATTTAATTTTTGTTTTGACACAGGTGTACTACGTTCCGGCCCAGGTTTTCTACAATGGAGCAATACTCCCAAATATGGTGACTTTAATTCCGGTCTTACGAGAAATATTGATCCGCGAACAAATTGAAATTGTGCATGGACATGGTGCGTTCTCATCTTTGGCACATGATGCTCTTTTCACTGGGAAACTGCTGGGGCTCAAGGTTTTTCCTTCTTGTCATCCTTTATGAAATTAAAATTGTACTTTTTGCGAAGTTTAAAAAAAATTCTGATGCGATTATAGACTGTCTTCACTGACCATTTCACTCTTTGGATTCGCGGATGCTAGCGCAATCATTACGAACCGTTTTTTGGAAATTTCATTGGCAGATGTTAATCATAGTATTTGTGTTTCACACACGGGGTAAGGAGGTCAGATTCTTGTGATTATGAGTGGTATTATTAGAATTATAATTGAATTATACGTACCTATGATTTTTTTAAATCAAATATAGAAAGGCAAATACGTGTTTTAAGAGCGAAGATCAGTGGAAAAGATGTTTCTGTAATACCAAATGCAGTGGACATGTCTATGTTTAAACCCATTCAACCGGGTGACATTGGACCTCCCGAAGATAGGGGTATGTTCAATGAGCTAACCGTGTATTATTCATAATCCTTGGCACTATATACGTTTAATAATCCGAATCCGTTTGATTTTATTCAGTCGTTATAATAATTTTAAGCCGCTTGGTCTATCGCAAAGGAGTAGATCTTATGTCGGGAATAATTCCTATAATTGTTAAAAAATATGACGATGTAAGTTAAACTGTTGTTGTTGTTCCTCATTCTTTTGCAAATTTTTATGTGAATCCCAGGCCCATTCTTCTGTTCGTGAATTTAATATTTGACTATGGTGGTGTTATAGGTGGACTTTGTGATTGGCGGCGACGGACCAAAGCGTTTACAGCTAGAAGAACTGAAAGAGCGATATGTTCATAGAGTCCGACTGATTGGAAAAATAGACCACGCTTTAGTTCGAGACTTTTTTATTCAAGGTCACATATTTTTAAATACTTCGTTGACGGAAGCTTACTGTATGGCAATTGTTGAGGCAGCTGCATCTGGACTAAAAGTAGTCTCAACTCGCGTTGGAGGAATTCCGGAAGTCCTTCCTCCTACTCTGATATCTCTGGCTGCTCCGAACGTAGGAGGTAAGAACAGAAGCGTTAACATACTTTCAAGGTCACCATTGGATTTTAATGTTGTAGGGCAAAACTAACCCCTGTGGCGCTCTGTGGTCTTATATATTTTGGTGTTTGTACGCTTTACTCATGTAGTGTACTTTTCATTGTTTTAGCTTTAGTGGAAGCTTTGGACGTAGCCATAGACCAGTGTCGACGAGATGACTTACCGGATCCGTGGGAAGCACATGCAATTATTTCATCTCTATACAATTGGAGAGACGTAGCTCGACGTACAGAATCGGTTTACAATGAAATAATTCCCCAGCCTGTGCTAACAGACTCCCAAAGAATGAGACGATATCTTAGATTTGGCAATTTTGTCGGTCCGTTGTTCTGTTTGGTTTTAGGATTAGCCAGAATTATTCTTTGGATATGCGAAAGAGCTGTTCCCACACACGTAACTCTTTCAAAAATTATATTAAATATTACTTATTTACTAATTTCAAAAATCTTTTTTAATCGATTGGTTTCATTCATCTCGTTTATTTTCAGCTAATTGACATTGTGAGGTCTTACCCGGCAGTCAAGCCAAAAACCCATTCCCAGAAGCTTAAAACCATGTAAAAAAATGAAAATGAGCAAGCTTTAATAATCAAAGTCAAATATCAATATAATTTCAAAGGTGAAATAAATAGTTGTTTATTTTTTTTAATTTAACGTAATAACCGAACTGGTTTTTGCTTACTTGCTAAAGCCATAACAAATAGCAAATTACATTACATCATCACACACCATATTAATTTATTCTATTCTGATTCAGTACGGAAAAGCTTTAACAACATTTGTTTACGTGTATAATCCATAAATTTTCCACGAGCAAATCTGTCTGAAGGATTGTTAAAGCAGGCATTTTTGTATAAACTACCCACTATGAAGTGTACAAATACCTGTTGAGTTCATTGTGTAATATATCTTACGTTATAGCCGTTAATATACTTATTTTAAGCAATTGTTTGCATTTTCCAGTCCATTAAAACACCGCCCGCCCCGCATACCGTACCGTAACATTTTTTGCTTCCATCAGCATTCACCCGTCTGCAGTGAGGTGAATATTATGACAGTAGCATTAAAATTTATTATTATGCCCTCGACTTGGTATAAATAAATTATTCATTTAGAATCAGAATTGTTCAAATGCTCATTCATAAATCTCTCCAACAACCTTTTACACTTATGACTTACTTTCTTTGGACAGCATAGCTGCTCGTATGCTTTTGAAATTAAATAAATTACTGATAATATATTAACTAAAGTCCTACATTTAACCTTTCACTACATACAAGATCTTAATGATAGCTGGTACAAATGTGCCAGAGGAATGTTATAATACAACTCTATAAGTACGCTGATAAGGTTTTAGTTGGTGAACGTACTTGTCTTCCCGATGCGTTGGTATTGCTTGCTGCTGAGGTGGTTCATCTGGCCAACGAATATTTCATAAACTATCGCACCGTTGAGAATTGATTGGTAAACAGATAACTTTGAAGAAATAATTCAGTTGGGACTGAACCACATTATGGAAAGACTGGAACCACTCCAATTTTCCTCCTGTGAATTTTGTTGAAATGTAGTTTTACTTTTTTTTAGCTGAGTATAAAATGCGTTTCACCAATTCTGCCAATTGTAGGGAACTATTTTTGTAGCAGCCGTGTGAAAGCAAGTTGCAAGAAGGAGAACTTGGGTAAGGTAGCAAATTTTCTTGATTTCTTGACCTATTTGGTATTTTTGGTATAATACTTGCGCTGGTGTCTGATGGTTTTTGTCACAAGTATTTGGAATAATAATAGGGCCCCTGATTTTGACAAGTGGATTGGGACGTGTGGGACCCTATATCAGCAAATATTAGCAACTGCAACCACTGTCATTCTCTTGGGCATCAGGATGCTGAGGAGTTTGCTGCTGAAGGTCCACAGCTAATTTTAAAAACGAATCAGACAGGATGTCATCAGTTATCAGTCAATAAATTAGCATTGGTTATAGTTTATTACAAATAAGGAAACAATCAGAGTAACTCTGAAGTTACAAAAAAAGTAATATGAAGAGAGTTTTCACATAACGAAGCTGGAATTAATGATGAGGTACTACATTTAGGTATGCAATTGCAGCAGCACTTTTGCACTAATCAAACTACTGATCGCACTAGGAAATGAGCACACTCGAAAGCTATAAATTAAAATTCTAACGCCAATAAGCCTCTTTCTGTTCATATTGATATTTTGAGTCATGAAAACAGAAACAGCCACGGAGTAGAATTTTTAGTACAACATTAAACAAATTAATAGTTTATTTCACATATACATTCCCTTATTCTCTAACTAAATAAAACATGAAAAATTATTAAAAAGTGAATGGTAACATGGCCTCTTCGTTTCGGATATGTGTTTTGAAATCTAACTACTTGTCGGTTAAATAACTCAGCTCTACCTCTACCTCTCCAAATGAACGTTTGTATTTAATCTGAAAACAACATTATAGTATTGGTAGTGTGATATACTATACTGTTATTCGGTACGAATCATTGATGGACGGCTGTAACAAATTTGGCATGTCTCAAACTTTGGCCCTGAAATGGCTTTAATAACATTTCCTTTAAAAATTGTCGAATACATTTGGTCCTTTTTGTCAGATTCAGATATAAATTATATAATTGATATTGATGTTATTGTTAATATTATGTTATAGAGAGGTTGTTGACTGATTCAGTTACAGAACAGTAATAATAATTGTCATAGACGAGCACCGGAATATACACGTATATATTAATACCTATTCTCTCCTTCAACTACGTACGTACGTTCTCGTATATATAAAACTAACTCAGCTTGTATAACACAGTCCACAACCCATAACCCCATACAAATCAAGAATCTTCTAAACATTTTGGGATTTTTGAGACAAGAAAATAAAATCATTTTATAATGACTATTATGCTGTAGAGCGTCTCCCTTCTTTGCTATTTATATACATTGGGAATGGGGCAACCGAAAAAAGGTACCAAAAGCCAAAAGCTATAATTAATAATAGGTAATCACAATGAAGGAGTGAAAAATACGACGAAGAGACATTGAAATGTACGATGATAAGTAACAATTACTAAATACACACACTAAAAACCAGATAGCTAACTATGTTATGGCTTGATTACAGCTAAAACAACCGATTTTAAACTATGCATGAAAATTAACAAAGTAATTCCTCGACATTTATATGATTACGCTTTTTCATGTCTTCTCTATCTACATAGCATAGCATGTGCCCATTATCTGTACATAACGATTAAGAACTAAACGTAAACTCCTAATTGTCCAGAGATTTTCAATACTCCGAAATTGCCTGGGACTTTCATCTTTCAGCATGCACAGCCCCCTTCAGTTTTGCTCTCATTTGGTGTGTCCTTCAAAATCACTTCTTGCACTGAACAGAAACAAAAGCCAAAAATATATACTCAAAAATTGTGTATGGAAAATAAATTTAGATCAGTCATGCAAAAAGAAAAAAAAAACTTTGTACAAAACAAACAATCGCTAGATCTACCGATTGAACAATTCTAACACTTTGGTTGTCTAGCTCTAATGTCTCTTAGAAAGGATAAGAAAGTACTTGAAACCAAAAATTTCTTTCACCCACATCACGCTTTTTGATCATATTCAGAGGTACGCCACGCCCAACGACAATAACGAAAATAAACTTAAAGCATTATGATAGGTTTACAAGTTTATATAAAGACTTAGTTAAGAAGACTATGCATTCAAAGGAAAAATAAAGATAACACAAATAGCTTTGCATAGATCGACAGATTGCAGATGGAGCAGAAAACGTCACCGTGAGTGAGCATATATTATTGAACCTAAGGAGTAAAGATATTACGTATAAAAACACAATTAGCTTACTATCTTCAGCTGGCTTATTTTCTGAAGAATCCATGCCAGGCAGAGCTGCCGCAACTCTTCGGAAAAGCTGTAACACATTATAATATAAACAATTAACTACAATTTACAATGATTAAATTCACACAGTACACTGCTTAAGGCATATAATGTACTCTACTTGCCGATAATAAAATTATTCACTGCTTTCTACTTTCGATTAACGAACACATTGCTTATACGTAATAGGTCAAGGTCTACAAGAAAAGAAGGCATGCAGGATTACCTGCTTCACATTATATCCAGCCTTAGCACTGGTTTCTATGAACATAACGTTCAGTTCTTTGGCCTTTCGTTCGCCTTCCTCAGTTGAAACCTGTCTTTTATCTGAAAGGTCTGTTTTGTTTCCAACCAACATGATTATTACATCGCTGCCTCGCTCAGTTCTGACATCATCAATCCACTTTGATGTTTGATGGAATGAATTGGCATCTGCTCAACGAAACAAATTGGTAGCGTGTTTGAAACTGACAATTTGACAATTGCATTCAATAATTAGTTAACCCGAAGAAAATATTCCTTACTAGTAATGTCGTAGACAACAACGGCAACAGTGGAATCGCGAATATATGATGGTATTAAGCTCCGGAAGCGTTCCTGTCCAGCGGTATCCCATAACTGAAGACGGACTGTACGGTCTTCAAGGTACATTGTTTTTGAAAGAAAATCAATCCCTATCGTGGCCTAAGAGCATTTGCAAAATGCATATTTGTAATCGAGATAATTATAATACATATTGAATATGGCTTTAAATGAAAAGTGGCGGTGTTTCAAATTACCTGGTAAGTGTTATCAAAGCTGTCATACATAAATCTAGTGATCAGGGAAGTTTTTCCAACTGAAAAAGCAAAACATTTAAAACGATAAATATAAATAACGCTTGAATTAGATAATTGCGTGATTTATTTCAATTGCAAGTTCATATTACTCGCCACTTACCGCTCTGTTCACCTAAGAACACAAGCTTAAATTTCCTAAGCGGATTGCCAAAGTCACCGGAGGTCGACATCTTTTGAGCCTTTAAATACTCCTTTCAGAGGATGTTTCAATAAGAAATTCACTCTGGACTGTAAGTTGCCCTGATACACCTACGCGATACACTGATCCTGTGAAATAATATTAGAAAATTAGAGTATGGTTTGATAGTTACTGAAAGAACGATTGAAACTAAGTCGTAAAAAGCTCCGCAACAACCGCACTTTAAAAAATATTAATATGCAGTTTCCTTCCTCTGTTACATTACTTAACTATGTAGCATGTCGAGTCATTGCATAGCAGTTCTCGACCGGGTTTGCCATGTGGCAAATATTTAAGATTTAACGCAGCTTGGAAAACAATATCATGAATCATCAACCCCCATAGATTGTGATTAGATAGCAATTTATGGAAAACCATCAACCTGAAACGGTTGCGGCATTCGTGTAAGTAGATTATTCTATGCTTTCATTATCAGCATTGAGTCATTCAAATGTTTTTACGATGGGATTGATATGGTTTTACGTTTTATGATAAATAAGGTAGTGCACACGAACACAGGAACGGTATTATTGCAAAGTTAGGAGACAATATATACGTCAACTTTCAATTTGTAGTAGTAATATTTCCAGTTGCAGGTGTATGTGTGTGTACTGTGCAATAGCACAATATGCTGCAAATATAAGTAAGTATGACAAAACTTTCTCCAGTGAAAAGTGTATGCAGGCATGGGAAGAATATCGAATATCTGTCAATGAGTCATCGCACCGATTAGCCATCACTGAATTCTTAGTATCTTCTATCAAGGTGTAGTATGGTATAGTGTCATCATATCCTAATTGGGCTACAAATTCAGTTAGCCTCACACTCTCTTTGCCTGTCATTAAGGATTTCTTAAACTAATTATCTATATGTATAATATCGTTACATATAATAGGTACTGGGAATTTGAATTAGCCATTTCACTTATAGAATTAACGTCATTTATCAATAGGCGAGCACTGGGCATCTACTAATGTGTCACGCTAATGGAGGTTATGGTAATGGTAATGGTGACATGGTCTCGGTTTGCTTTAAATAGTAATAGCTTGTTTCGTTGCAAAGTGCAAGCTTGATAACAAGGTGTAAAAAGAGAGCATTCGTAGCTTAAGAAGTGTAAGTAAATGCAATACTTTAGGTTCGATGGAACATCATTACTACTTATCTCCAAAGTCTTTACTACTTACACGTAATTGACATTGCTTATGATCTCCATATTTGGCGTTTCATATTACATATATTATTACGTTTGAAACCCAACACGGTTACTTCCCTGAAAACGCACCACCCAAACAAGACAAGACACCTTGCGCCTTGTCAAAGTTGATCAAAGTTGATAAGCTGAATCTGTATTTTCTGTCTGTCTACTACACTGATTGTCAATTGCAATTGCTAGCCAAAACGAAAGCCGATACCAGATTGCCATAATATATGAAAGAAAACCAAGTTTAATGGGTGAAGTAGCTGTCGAGAATAAAAGGGGAAATGAAAAGGTTCTACCTGTTATATTATATGTACCCTTCAGGTAGAAAGACTGAATTTAGAATATAACAACTTTTGACCAAAAATTATGATAATCGTTCAGATAATCAAATCAAACTCGTTTGGCTAATCCAACCAGTAAACAGCGGGCTAAGCCCTCCCTTCCTAAAAGGCAAGTTTCATTTTCTTTCGTCCTCGTTTGTCTAGCTGAACTCATACTATTTGTAGCATTTTAAATGAAAGTATTATTCTTGTGCATTTCATACTTCACACATTCATTCATTCACTACTCGTAAATTACACCTGCAATCTTACAATTTTACAATGCATATATACTGTATGCCTGATACTTTCAAATTACTATTGCAATATCACCACCCACATGCGTCAGCTTAGCTTCATTCAGCAGCAGTACACAAACTCAAACCTAACCTAACATGACACGATAAAATAAAATACAAAGTGTTTTCGGCATTCACATTGGCTGTGTACATTGCGTACAACACATTTTATAAACTAATATAGGCTTGTAACTTCAATGAACCGTTACATTTGTAATATGGAAGTAAATTGTGTTCCGCCTGAGTTGCCCGCACATCAAGATTGAAGATCATCCTTTCACAGCCAATTTGGTAATATGAGTTATCTTAAGTACAGCCAAACAGACTTCACTAAATTTCAATCTCTTACATCAGTAATTATACCATCAATAATTAATATATCTTTCATTTGCCAAAGTTCTTATTTTATGCGAATGCGAAGTGTGTACACAGTACACAGTGCACATGATTAATGGTTATCGCATAAGATGTTTTTAATTGTGGAAAGTAACGACTAACGACGCTGTTTATCGCGTAGACTCAAATAGACGGAATTGATATACAACACCGACAATCGACAATAATCGCCGAAAGTCGAGGGGTGTGACGTGACGGTTATAATAAATTGAAATGGTGCACAATTCGCAATTGCACTGAGCACTATATTTCCTCAAATGCATATAATCTCATGTATTAGTGCTCCTGCTTTCGTTCTTATTCTTACACAGACTTGACTTAAGTTAACAGTTATGATATTTGAAGGTAACAAGTTCCTTTTGCTGTTGCAAAAATGTGCGCAGCATGTTTTAAACTTCGATACATCATATTTTTAATGTTGATTAATTATTCAATTATTTATGTGCACTCAAATAGATCAGGAAACTGATAACGGTAAAAAGCGATTTAAACCAATCAATCAACGTACTAAAATATGTGCTAATAAAACTGCATGTTTATGTTTATTGACACTTTTGGAGAAAGTTAAGTCTATAAATGAATTTCGATGGTTCATTAATTTTTTTATCTTGATAACAATTTATATCATTTATCCTCCTACGTATTCTTTGTGTATTTAATGTGGGAAAAGGACCTGGATTTTTTTGGGAATCCCCCCATCAATCCCAACGGTTGCTGGATGTATATTTTATGCCTACAAGAGAATGCTAAAAATGCATCTTATTGTTTCGGCAAACGAATAATAACACTTTTAACAATTGCCGACACAGGAGACAATACATCTCCAGCCATGCGGATGCGGATTGCGGATACATAACACATAAACATAAAACCAAACCAAACCTTTCAAAATTAGCTTTGTAAAATACATATTATGTATAATCAAAAAACGTCAAACGTGCAGAGCAAGATAATTTTAACTATTTCACAAAAAGTGGAGGACCATGATACCAAGAACATGTCATTTTATGTCTCAAATAATGAAATAATGTATATATATGGCGATGCTATAACTGTAAATTATTTTGACTCGTAATAGTTGCAATAATACTTAAATATTAATAGTTACCTACCTTTTGCTTTGTTCTAAAAATGATGGGAAATGAGTCCTTCCAAGTTGCACCTCTTGACTTGACGGTTAAGGCTACCGACCGAGATTGATTCTTACTTACAATAATTAATTGAAATTTGCAATTACTATCATTATCTACTCCCTTGTCTTGTTTCAAAGGTAAATCTAAACTCATAAGGTTCCTTCTTTTCTATGCAAAATTCCCTAAATGCCAATTTCCTCTTGACGTAAAATACAAATCCAAACCAAATCTTAAATATATTTATATAAATACCACATAGGAAACCAGCCAAAACGCTGAAATCTCAAAGAGTTGATGCTCTTATTAAATCTGAATCCATCTGAATTTTTTGGAACTTATTTCCCTAATTTCTTCACTCCCGCTAACACAACCAATATTATTATTATTATTATTATTATTATTATTATTATTCCCGAGCAGCTGTTTGGGATATCCTCTCTGATTTCACGACAGTTTTGTATAGACAACCTGTCTTCCAAATGGAAAATGAAAAACTATATATGAATAATACTGATTTTGTATTGAAAACTTTGGAATATAAACCTTTCTCGCCCAGAGTTCCAAAACTATAGCAGATGTTGTTTTTTTTCTTTTAGATTTGGAGACCGAGCAAAATGTAATGATAAACTTGTGTAAATAATATAAGTTTCAATTATTGCTGGTAACGAGCGGAGGATGATGAAAACTGTGTGTGGTTCATACAAAAATGATTATGAATTGCTGGTGTTCAATTTGGGATACGTCATCTGTCTGTGAATGACTTACATTTACATTTACTTTGCCGGACGGAAACACTGCTAGAGTTTATGTAGTAGGAGTGTTTGGTAGTAATAGCAGCAGTGGTATTATTGGACTACTGAAATATGTGGAGGAGCATATCATATCATCACATCACACAGAAATCTACGTAGAAAAGAATACATTATGTATCTCACTGTCTGTCTCTGTGTGCTCCTCTGTTCAGTCTGTATATATCAAAAAGTGGGTATATAAAAGTGAGAAGAGAGAGAATCCTAAATGAGTAGACACAGTGAAGGGTTTTAGTGTGCGTGCGTGCACAGTAGTGTGCACATACTACCCACGGTATGAAATGAAAGGTGTATTTCTAAATGTCTATGATCTCATGATGATCTTCATGTTTCTTCTCGGGTTATGCATTTTTAATACAAGAGAGAACAGAATATTATGTATGATGGAGCTAGAATTTGAGCATTAAAAGTTAGAGGATGATACATACCTAGGCTAAGCCTAAATAGTATCACTTGCCTTACTTTTTCTGAGTTGTGATGATGATGTACTTTTACTATTGCCTCATATGTATTGGGTGAGTTGGCCACGTACTTGGTTTAGGCTTGGGATTTCTGTTGGGGTGCTAAAAATCCAAAGGAACTTCGAACACATAAAACTTAATACTTGTATACATACCCACCGCATTCCCACCACCCAACTTGAAGTTGTATGCATCAGGAGGACGTGGACATGGAGGAGTAAAAGTTAAGTCGTAGCTTAAGGATAGGCTTTTCTTACGTTAATGGAATGTCTTCTAGATTGTGTAGTATGTAGTAAGTTCATTCTCATTCTTTTTGTTGTTATTGTTGGGTTTTACCTCGTACACAATGTTAGCTTAACAATGCTATTTAAGCTAGTTTAATGGGGGTAGTAGTATAACGTATGAAAGCATGAGCTCATGCTTGTACGCGCATTCATATACACAAAGCATATCAAGCAGTAGTAATAGTGCCTAAAATACACACGTTCACGGCATCATCATCGGCAGGCCAATGTACGAAAAGTTGTTTCTTACCTATTTTCTCCTTACAATTGAGTCGGTCGTCTCGTCTTATTTTGAAGGTTTGTGCTAGACCTGCCAGTGGAGTGCTGAGCTTGGGCCATAACTGACGTGAAAGGAGAATTAAAAAAGATACAACAGTTCACTCCAAGCGGAAACAATAAAAAAGCACGAATACTTTTGCATAATATGCATATTGCATATGCTACATAGTATTACGCCTTTTCGTACATCTTCTGCTGCTTTTTACAATTACTGTGATTTTGAAAATCTGAGAAAACGTTAATAATATTCACATATTATAATAGGAACATCTTCACTTGTTACAACACTTGACTCTGTCCATTCTGAATACCTATGTCACACCAGAGCGGAGCGGAGGGATAGCTATTACAAAAAATTTAACGTTGAAGATATATGACCACTACCATTTGTATACAATCTTGGCAATGAAAATGTTGAAGTTTGTTGACAGCGAGGCAACAAAACGTGAACGTTTAATCTGCGTTGTAGAATTTATAATTATGATGTTGTTTTTACTAAGAATTTGGGTTCACAAATCACAACAAACACGCTCGTTAATATGCTTACTAACAATAAGTTTACACATTTTGTAGTGATGTAGCTCTAACTATTAAGGTCGCCGTCGGTGAGGAATTTCATTTGACAAGCATCACTTAATTGAGCATTTTGTAAGTCTATTTGAAGCTTTCAGCTTGAATGCAAATGTAGAATTTTTGGGAGAAAGTCCCTGAGTTTTGGAGGATAAAATTCGTTTTTCTATTACTTCAATGCGTGAACTTGTGTTCATGTCCCAGACCCATTCCCATCGCATGCGTAGACCTAGAACTAACAATAATATCAAGAAATTTTATTGGATTGAAGGGTTATTTGCATGGGAAATCGGGAAATCAAATTGCGGATAACAAATTGCAAATCAAATCAACAAATTAAGCGGAATCTATATAAAAGTAGTTACAATACATTACCTTTACGCATACAACTACATTACCAACACCATACGGGTGTAAATGAGAATAATACGAAGCAAAATAAAAATCATACATGTAGCATTCAGAATTATGGACTGGAATAGATATCTCGATATCAGTACTATTACTATGTACCCCCTGCCACTGTTTTTCGCTTCGATCAATTCATTTTGACCTAAAAACTCATGAATTTCATGATACGACGATGCGTGAGTATGAAAGTTCGGCATCGCCAACTTTTTGTCATTTTTGTTTGTGTCCTTTTCGTGTTACCTAATTGGTGTACCAGGATATTAAAAGGACTATTAAAAGCTACAATACAAGAATTTGTATTTTGCATAATACATTTTGCACAATTTCTACATGGCACGATGGCACATGTATGCATATGCATACACGTTTTCTATAAAGTTGTCTGGTCTGAGGAGGACACTGACTGACTGACACTGGTCTAATAATATCTGGCAATCTGCCGCATCTCTGGCAGGAAGTAGTGGACCAATGGACCACTCAATGTCAGATAAAATAAAATTGATGTAAGTTGAATCAGTTAAGTAACAATATCACACAATCATCACTCATCAGCATCCTTTCCGATTTTTATACTGCATAAATGTTCCGTCCGCGTCCGTGTCAACAAGAAACGAAGACTTCATTTCCGAGACATCTATTATCCTTCTCGCTATTGAAGTCATGTGAAGTTGTGCGGTATTAGTGGCTGTGTGACTTGTATTAGATAGTATATGTACTTGTAATGTACTTTTCAATGTATAGAATGGACACAAAATGTGTGTAACATGTAACATGAGAACGACAAACTGCAATGGAACAGGCTGGATGGAAATGGAACATGGACTTTTTTACTGCAACGTAGCAGCAGCGGCTCCCAAGAGTACAAACTACACAAAGCCTGATCTAATGTTGCTTGCTGCTGTTGTGTGCACAGCACACTGCAGAGTTGTGCGGAGATACACCGGGAACACGCATTATTAACCTGTTAATAAACTTTAGCACCTCCCCCAATGCATTTTTTTCATGTTACCCATTTCCATTTCCATTCCATTCCATCCACATTAATATCCATCATATCATAATATCCAAAATATCAGAAAAAAAGGTTTTTTTTTCTTCCAAGCTGCACAATTTGTTACATTGGGCAGGACGGTTGTTTTTGTGCGAGAGAGAGAGCTAAATAAAGTATTGGGTATGGTTCGGTCGGTTCTTCTGGCTCTCCCTCTCTCTGTCTCTATCTATATTGAGCGTAAGTATTACATATTACTCTTTTTTTGTGCTGTGATCTCTCTGTTCTGTGTAGACAATGGGAAATATCCTGTGTGTAATATATGTGCGTGTATTTTTAATGAGAATGAGAAGTGAAGCACCAGCAACCAACCAAAATAATGCATCGTTTTGAACTGAACGTATTATATTACTTAATGGAGTAGTACACAGTAGTAGTAGCGGATTTTGATGTGTGGAAAAACTGGGATGTAATATAGGAAATACCGCAGAGTTGTGAGCTCTCTGGTCACACTACTGAAAACACTGAAAAAGTGAACGGGAACAGAGATTCAGTCACACAGCTGCTCTTCCTTTTGTAAATACCTACTAATAAAGTTTTGCAAAAAAATTAAAGCTGAATCACATAAAGATACATATATCTAGAGATTCCCTAAAGGATATAATAATATAGAGCGGATATAAGAAGGAGTTTTATTTTTCGGATTTTCAAGAGGTTTTTTCTTTGTCAGCCAACCTTCAAGGATAAGTTTATAGATTAGTTAGAAGAGCATCACAGTTTCTTCACACAAAAGTATAACATCATCACATCACTCACTGCAGCTTGAGTAAGTTGTAAGTTGAGTGCAGTGGTAGCTGGTAACGTGAACAAGTGTAAAAAAAAGTTTTAATAGTGGGATATTATATTCTCGCCTTGTCAGTGAAAATTATATCACGAGAGAGAGAGAGAGAGACTACGGACTTAGGGACCGACGGGTGGTGACGGGAAAGACGGAAAAAAGTGGAAAGTAAAAACACCTTAGTCATCGTATCGTAAGTAAAGTAAAACAGTAAAAGTTGGAATAAAAACGTGATTGCGTATTTAAGGATGATATATACATATGCCGTGTAATTAGACAAGGCCTAATATTTAGATAGTAAACCAAGTCACAAGAAAGGTTTTTGTGACATTGCGCATCGCATCGGAGGCTGGAGGTGGTCAATCAATTGAACAATATTGTTGTTAGTTAGTATTGTTATTATTGTTTTACTTTACCACGTATTTCCAGTACTTGTTACAACTTTGCCACCACTCTGGACGTAATATAAGAAGTCTACATAAATATACAAATTTGATCATTAGTCTTACCTGACCTGATCTTTTGTCTGTCAAAGACCATGTCACTGCAACAGGCAACTCTTGATTCTTGAATTTCTCCTAATATAGCAATACTTACACCACACCTCCCTCATTTCACTGATATGTGATTTTAGTTAGTCTTAACTTTTGTACGATGCAATAAAAGAAGAACT